>JAWPHD010006079.1:0-151053 GCA_037043455.1 Cyrtodaria siliqua
CAAATTTATTTATTTTAAATCTATTTTTAGCCGTGGTGGCCATCTTGAATTTCCAGCCAGCCTGAAATTTTTCTAGGATAAACTAGACATCAAGAGCAATATTCCTGTGAAGTTTCATGAACATCCGTCAAGTAGTTTCAGAGAAGTAGTCGCTACAAGTTTTTACTATATAACTCTATGTAACCAAAGATGGCCACTGGCAGCCATGTTTAACGTCGAATCAAAATAATTTTCCACAAGGATCAACATCATGTCATGCTGATCATTTTAGAAAAAGTCCCATATCAATATCACTTATAGTTTTCAAGAAGTAGTCGCTACAAACTTATTTTTTAAAAATCTATTTTTAGCTGTGACGGCCATCTTGAATTTCCGGCCGACCTGAAATTTTTCTAGGATCAATTAGACATCAAGAGCAATATTCCTGTAAAGTTTCATGACATCCGCCAAGTAGTTTCAGAGGAGTAGTCGCTACAAGTTTTTACTATATAACTCTATGTAAACAAAGATGGCCGCTGGCAGCCATGTTTAACGTTGAATCAAAACGATTTTTGACAAGGATCAACATCATGTCATGCTGATCAATTTAGAAAAAGTCCCATATCAATATCACTTATAGTTTTCAAGAAGTAGTCGCTACAAACTTGTATTTTAAAACTCTATTTTTAGCTTTGGTGGCCATCTTGGATTTCACATCAACATGAATTTTTGCTAGGATCAACTAGACTTTATGGGCAACATTTCTGTAAAGTTTCATGAATATCCATCCAGTAGTTTCAGAGGAGTTGTCGCTACAAATTAAAGTTTACGGACAGACGGACGGACGACGGACGCCGCACCACGGCATAAGCTCTGCTGATCTCTGATCAGTCGAGCTAAAAACCACTCCGATAGATGGCCATTAACTAAAATACAAGATTTAATATTTGTGTAAAATATTTTTATCCATTTTTTAATATCTTGTCCAAACTGAAAAAATGTTAAAACCTCATCAATAAAAGACCAGGAGAGGGTATCAAAAGCCTTTTCAAAGTCTGCAATAAGTAATAATCCTGGTATATCATTTCTCTTCGTAACACTCACCCTTCTCATAGGAGTAACACGACAACAACACATACGTTATAAATATATATTTATTATTTATTGGTATAAGCCATTGGACGACCGACTGACTGACCTTATTAACATTAATTAATAACACTTCAACTTCAACTTATAATACGATACACAAGAAACTACACCTATAAAATATAGCAATCTCTCATCACAGACTTGCGCCAATCTATTATTGTCATATGACATATGTCAAACTGAATTCAGATCGCTTACGCGAACTATACAGTACATATGGAGCAAACGCAATACTTCCCGATTACTGAATAAACTAAGGAGATAAGATTTTATATCTACTATTTTAGCATACAACCAACCCAGCATTCTCCCTTATAAAATACACTTTCCTTCGACTGAATTACAAGCAACTTTCAATGGTGATAAATTAAGCATAAACTGTATTAAACAAATGTTATCATTTCTAAGATATACAATGTCATCCTTACTGCACCAGTTCCACCAACTACGTCGTACTTTAAACAGAGCACCATCAATGTGATACCGAGCCGTCCGCGAAAAACCCACGTATGGGAAACATGTATCCGATAACATTTTTATTCAAGGTATCACTCAGGATAAGATCTCGGACTTGATCTTTAACTATCAAAAGTACAAACGTTTCAATAATCAATGGAACCAATACAACCCGTACAACACCAATATCCTGAAATGTCTTCAAGTCCATAATATGTAAGTTTCTGCAACAAGATTTACTAAGAATCTAAAATTTTAACGTGTTAACTGGTCAGTCATCCAACGCTGAATGGCAAAAACTGGCATTCTACATGACACGTGCACTCCACTGAGAGTGCGCCCCCTATGAGAATCACTCACACGAATAGAAATTAATTATCGTCTAATTCGCTTCTCTCAAGCGACAATAATTTCATTTCTCTTCGTAACACTCACCCTTCTCATAGGAGTAACACGACAACAACACATACGTTATAAATATATATTTATTATTTATTGGTATAAGCCATTGGACGACCGACTGAACTAAAAGAACGGGCTCAAAATTGTAACAACCAAATACCAGTATCTAAGTAACTTACATATATGAATTCAAATCTCCATTATAAAACATATAACATATGAGACATTTCTAAACTAACATATTGGTACACTATTCCATAAAATTTAAACATAAATATATCCTGTGTCTACCCGACACCGACTCCATGTAATATATATAATAAAACAATATCTGTTTAAAACCAAGGTATTGGTACACTAGACCTTACAATTTAAACCTCAATACGTCATGTGTTTATCCGACAGTGAGCCCATGTAATTGATATAAAACAAGTTCTGTTTCAACCAAAATATTACATATATGAATTTAACCCTTATTAAACATATAACATATGATACATTTTTAAACCAAGATATTGGTACACTATTCCATAGAATTTAAACATAAATACGTCATGTGTCTACCCGACACTGACTCCGTGTAATTGATATAAAACAATTTGTTTTTAAAACCAAGATATTGGTACAACAGACCTTAGAATTTAAACCTAACTACGTCCTGTGTCTATCCGACACTGAGCCCATGTAATTGATATAAAACAATTTCTGTTTAAAACCAAGATACTGGTACACAAGTCCATATAATTTAAAACATGTTTACGTCCCGTGTACCAACACGTACTTCCTGTAATTGATATAAAACAAGTTCTCTAAAACCAAAATATTGGTACACTAGTCCATATAAATTAAACATAAATACGTCCCGTGTCTAACCGACACTGACTCCATGTAAGTAATTTTACAGACGTTATGTTTCTTACTTTAGCTCTCATGTAAACCTATTTAAATTTCAAGTACCACCCGAATCTTATAATGTTTGGTGTAAGTCGCAGGACTGACCGACTGTACGTACCATACAATTCACAATGCTTTTACAACACATACAATCTAAATTCAAATCATCATCTCAATAACATCATTTATCTGAACCCTTACTAATCTGCATGTTATATCAACTGCTATTATAACATAAAATAAAACTTGCCCCGAGTCCAATGACTCGTAATGATAATTTTACAAAATATAATTTACAATTCTCCGACCCCGAGTCCGTGACTCCCAGTCAGGCACATCTAATCCTGAGTCAAGTGACTCTCCATTAGATTTACAAACGTCTTAACCCCGAGTCACATGACTCGCACTCATGCATCTACTTCTGAGTCCAGTGACTCAATTATATTTGAATCCAGTGACTTTAAGTTATATTCCTGAGTCCAGTGACTCTAAATTCTACTTGTGAGTCCAGTGACTCTCAATTATATTCTGAATCCAGTGACTCAATTCTACATATAATTCACAATACGTTTACAACACATACAATCTAAATTCAAATCATCATCTCAAAAACATCATTTATCTGAACACCTTATTAATCTTAGTGTTATATCAACTGTTATTATAACATAACATACAACTTTCTCCGAGGCCAATGACTCATAATGATCATTTTACAAAATATAATTTACAATATTCTCTGACCCCGAGTCACGTGACTCCCAGTCAGGCACATCTAATCCTGAGTCAAGTGACTCTCCATTAGATTTACAAACGTCTTAACCCCGAGTCACACGACTCACACTCATACATCTACTTCGGAGTCGAGTGACTCAATTCTATTTTGAGTCCAGTGACTCTAATTTCTACTTATGAGTCCAGTGACTCAGTTTTACTTCTGAATCCAGTGACTCAATTCTACATATAATTCACAGTACTTTAACAACACATACAAACTAAATTAAAATCATCATCTCAATAACATGATTTATCTGAATCCGTACTAACTTATATCAACTTATTATAACATCAAATACATCCCGCAATAACCATTTTACAGTTCTCTGACCCCGAGTCACGTGACTCCCAGTCAGGCACATCTAATCCCGAGTCAAGTGACTCTCCATTAGATTTACAAACGTCTTAACCCCGAGTCACACGACTCGCACTCATACATCTACTTCTGAGTCCAGTGACTCAATTCTCTTTTGAGTCCAGTGACTCTTAATTCTACTTCTGAATCCAATGACTCAATTCTACATATAATTCACAATACTTTTACAACACAGACAAACTCAATTCAAATCATCATCTCAATAACATCATTTATCTGAAACCGTAATAAGTTATATCAGCTGTTATTATAACATCAAATACATCCCGCATTCCAATGCTCTGACCCCGAGTCACGTGACTCCCAGTCAGGCATATCTAATCCTGAGTCAAGTGACTCTCCATTAGATTTACAAACGTCTTAACCCCGAGTCACACGACTCTCACTCATATACATCTACGTCTCTCGATTCTATTTCTGAGTCCAGTGACTCTGCATTCTACTTCTAAGTCCAGTGACTCTCAATTCTATTTTTGAATCCAGTGTTATTATAAACAAACTTGCATCAAACATGCAAAACTTCAAAACAAAGTGTCTATTACAAATTCACTTAAAATCTTATAATTTCCTTAAAATAAATTCTTACGTCTATAGTCGACCGTACCTTTGACTGCCCGGTTCCTTGCACCTGGCATACGCCCTTTACCACCAAGGACAGGATATATATAGTCACATACTTTGTACGCAAAACCAAATGCCTTTCGACAATATTTGCTTTTGTGCTCTACAGAGGAGCTCGTATCAGCATTACACATACTGTTGAATCAACGTCTAAATGCGTGCCCTCATGAAATCATTCGACAGGCAGTTGTTCCAAGTTTTTCCACGCATGTAGCCATCCTCATATAGCAACAAGGTATACGGTTGAATCTTACAGTCTAAATTCCTGTCCACAAGAAATAACATGACGCGGAATGACAAAACAAGCAAGTGTTCCTCCTCTCAAAACGTATAACTTGTTTAAAGTTTTCTTACATTAACTTTCATTGATAATTGTAACCGGCTGGTACTTCAATCTTAATATGAAATCTGAATTTGCGTCACTGTTCTCTGCCAAAACACTCCAGTTCTGGAACGCAATATCGAAAGGAAATATCTGAAACAAATAGTATTAATTATGTATTGTGTATTAAACTACATGCACACAAAGTACTTGCAAGTATATGCATTCACCATTTTTAAAATGATATCAATACTATTATAAGTATTATTTCTCACTGTGCCACATCAGTACCCACGATGTCTCTACCACCGGTGTCATTACCCACATTGGCACTATATGTACATAAATATAAACATATAAAAATATAACCAGTCATTTTAGACAGTCATCTATATAAATTCCAGGTATGTTCAAAACATTTTAATATAGGTTTCATTGTATATGGCCCCGTTTAAAACTGTCTGTTTCTACAAGTATCTCGCATTTCAAATACGACATCCCCCAGAATACATCAAATGCCTTATTACTTCTCCAATTTTAAAATTAAATATTGCTTTATACATCTTATATTTCACAAACATGCGTCACGAACACGTTGTACCTGGGCATTCGCCCGCGAAGTCTTATTTTCGCAGCATTTTTATTAGGCAGCTACGCCCGAGTTTTGACCATGTGTTACTTTAAAACATCTATCCATTTCTAACCCTATGCAAATAAGCGCACATAGTAACCGATAACCAGATATCGGCTCGCTGCAATGTGGCATACGGCTATTTATCACACCTATACGGGCAGCTAATAGCACATTTATTTACATATATATTTAACCCACATTTCTTCACACTTCTTACATGAACATGTCAACTACAACATTACACAATGTGCATCATCGACACGTTTCACAAGGCATTATTATATTATTATTATTATTATTATTATTATTATTATTATTATTATTATTATCACTTACATCAGCCTTCTTGCAGTTATACCTAACCCTATGTGCAGATACCCGCACATAGTTACCAACAAGCCGATACCAGCTCGTTGCACGGGCATACGCCCTTTATTACCACCCGAACATGGTATTATATTCACTTACTAGTATGCAGATACCTGCATGTAATACCAAATTTCATACGGTCTGATATAACCGTATTAGGCTACATGGCATAAGCCATCAGTGATTTCGGACAAACAGCCCACCACCCACACGGTATATGCACAAAGTATATGTTTATTATGCGCACATCGTATTGAGAGGTTCACACAGTATGTTACGCCATTGTGCTTAAATATTCCAGATATGCATACTTTCTATCAGTAATTATTTCTACATGTACATCTTTTATTTCAAATAAACCAATTTCCCAACATGTATCATAAGCAAGTTGTAATAGGGCATATCCTATACGCCTACCGTCGCAGCAATTATTAAAGGCAGCCATACCGAAAGACGTCCATCGTCCCACCACTCAATTACTAAGGAAGACCACCCCTCATTCATTAAAACATAATAAGACAGAGTTATCTTTCTTTTCAGTGAAAACAAAACTATAACGCTTAACTGTGGAAACCAATCTTAGCTTCACTCAACCTGCATGTATAGGGGGACAGAGGAGCACCACTCATCTTTCATTGCCAAACTGGAGAATTTCACCACCATACAAAAACTACTTATCTTTTGAATTCGTCTTTGTCTTTAATCGTTCCTCAATCGGAACGCGAACCCGGATCTCCGCGACCGTGTCAGATTCTAGCCTATCATCTGTTGAGGACATTACTATTACACATACTGTGCACCGATCTTCTCATCATGGATTTCTGAAAATTATCGATACAAGTTTATCTAGCAATCAAATGTACACTCGTCAGCATTTTAATTGCAATGCACACTTCACTTGATACACACCCCAGTTACACTGTACTACAGTGATAACCTTTTATTTACCAGCTCTCATGTAAAACTGTATATACAATGTACCACGTTTACACAACCATGCATGACGTTCACGTGCAAGCTTACGTATGACAGCATACAACGCTAAAATTGTGTTGTAAACATTTTACAATAATTCACAGCAGCCACGAACTATATCTCATCTTTGCTGTTATCATTTTCTGAGAAAATGTAAACATTTCAGGATATTCATCATGTTCAAAGCTTTTTGAAACCTGAATTAATGAAAAGACATGTACGACTGATCATTCGTGTAGAAAACACAAATAAATTATCAAATATTAACACCTGTGCCAGCTAAACTACTGACCCTATAAATACCGTTTGTAAATTAACAATACTTATCTATATATTTTTCTTTTTCCATTTGTACTAGCGTGTCCGCTGATAATTCTCTCACTGTGTAACGTAATACCACCAAATTTTAACGTGTTAACTGGTCAGTCATCCAACGCTGAATGGCAAAAACTGGCATTCTACATGACACGTGCACTCCACTGAGAGTGCGCCCCCTATGAGAATCACTCACACGAATAGAAATTAATTATCGTCTAATTCGCTTCTCTCAAGCGACAATAATTTCATTTTTCTCAGTGTAATAGAACAAATCATAAATGGTACGTGTATTTTCACCTATATATCTCCCCGCCAAAAAGCCAGTCTGATCATCATTTATAAGAAAATGTAATACTTGTTTTAAACGCTGTGCAATGCATGCTGATGATAATTTATAAGAACAGTTTAATAAAGATATTGGTCTCCAGTTTTTTAAATACTGTCTATCTTTATTTGTCTTTGGTATACATGTTATAATGCCCTCCTTTTGAGTGACTGATAATTCACCTTTCAATAAACTATGGTTAATAGATCTCAAGAGGAAAATTCCTATATCTATCCAGAAAAACTTATAAAATTCCATGGTATAACCACTCGAGTCGATGCTCTTAAGATTTTTTGCCTTTTTTAAACAAAATAATAGTTCATGTAGTTCTACTGGGCCTTCTAAAAAATATTTGCTGCTCTCTAGTTAGCTTGGGTATAGGAAAATCTCTAAACAATTCATTTAAATTTTTATTTTTTACTGGTTTATGTGAATACAAGGAGTGATACAAGTTTTTAGTTTCTTTTAAAATAGAATCTTGATTTTTTTAAATATTTCCGTCATTTGAAATGAGGGAAGGTATACATTTACTTACAAAATTCCTGTTTTCTAAATTACAAAAATATTTAGTTACTTTCTCCCCTTCATCCAACCATTTGGCTTTTGACCTTATCTTAAGTCCATCCAACTTTTTTTGTCTCAATTCAAACAAACGTTTCCTTTTACTTTCTAAGCTTATTAAATCAATATCCAATTGTTTTTCCAACATCTCTATTTCTCGTAATAGTTTTGCTTCAGTTTTATCTTCTTGTTTTTTTAAGAAATGACGAGTAGGATATTGTTTCTCCTCTAATCTCCATTAATAATGTTTCAAGAAAGAGTTGGTCATCGATGTCCAATGGTCGGTTCGATACCCAGGTAAAATGGTACTATCTTCAATGTCGTTAAATAAATGTTCAGATATTAAAAAAAAATCTAGTCTAGCCATTTTATTTGTATTTGGACGTCTCCACGTGAACCCCTTTTTATCAAAATAGAGTATCGACATGAGGATGTAAGACCAGATTAAAATCTCCTGCTAGAACAGTTTCATTTCCATATCTATCAATATCTTGTTTAATATCCATATAGAAATCTGTTGTATCTTTATTTGGACCATAAATATTTATTAAAGTCATCCTTTTCCCATTAATCGTAACATCTAAAATAAGCTTATTACCATTTGTATCCCATTCTTGTTTATGTAATTTGTATTCAAAACTGTTATTAAATAAAATTGCAACCCCTCTAGATTGACTATTAAAATTATTAAAGAAACATTCATATCCCCATTCTGCACGTATATAATTTTCATATTTATTTACAAAATGTGTGTCCTGTAAGAAATATACCGAGAAGGACTTTTCTTTAAAAAAATGGAAGACATCTTTACGTTTGTTTCTATCACCGAGACCTTTGACATTCATGGACATAAATGTTACCTTTTCAGACATAATTTAAAAAGACTGTTCTTTTGCCCATTGCTTGCTCTTTGGTCGGACCACAAAATATTCTGTGCAACACATTGATAGAGAAAATAAAACACAAAAACAATCGGAAAAATAATAAAACTTTGTTCCCTATGTCCCTGTCCCATTGAAGTATCAGAAAAGCAATAAAATACCGCAGTCTCCGCACTTTTGTCCCCTGGCTGGACAGCTTTGATCTTTCGCCTTATGTCCTTCATAGTCACAATTCAAACATGTTAAACCATTGTTTGGTTTTCTGTATTCATCTCTCCTCTTGTCCTTTTTAAAAGACAACTTGTTTACAGATTCTGACATAACAGTGTCCATTGATCTGGCGTGCCTATCTGCATTCTCAAATAGTCTTGCTATGTCCAAAAGTTTGTTTAGTGTAAGATCTTTCCCTTTTTCTAAGTATTTTTTTCTAAAGCTGGTCGATTTGCACTTCTCAGTTATTTGGTCCCTTACATGCTCATCTTTGTTGTCCCAAAATTCACATGTTTCTGCTTTCAGCCTAAGCTTAACCATAAACTGATCTGTCGATTCTCCGTCTTCTTGTTTAAGTTGTCGAAATTGATGCCTCTCAAATGGCACATTTTCTTGTGAAGCGAAATGTTCTCTCAGTTTTTCAAGGGCTGTTTTGTAATCAATATCCTCTCCAATATCCGACAAAGTGTAGAAAATATCCTGTATTTCCAGTCCTCCACAATGAAGCAACAATGCCCTTTCTGCTTATTTTCTGTTACACCTTTACTGATCAAAAATATTTCGAACGCTATTTCCACTTTTTCCATCTTTGAGCTGGCGTTGATGTTTTCCCTTTACAGTCGAAATGCTCTGGAACATGAAGTTCCAATGTCTGAGACCGCTTTAGACATTTTTTTTTTAATTAATCCAACGCAATTTGTTAATATTTATTTATCCTTGTCGCCAAATGTAATGTCTTGGGCTTAGACATTCGTCATTTAAGACACGTCATTTAAGACACAAATAACGCCATTAAAGGTATAGCCTTTATTACTACAGTGTACTACGAACAACAAGTAAAGACTCCCCAAAACCCAAGCAGTCTAAGCATCTTATACATTGTAACATGATTGATATGCAATCCTATAAACCCACAAGGGCATGCAGGTATAACTGCTGATACTACAATAGCCAAGACTAGTAATTTAAAACAATAAAATACATAAGTTAGCCAGCTGAATATGTGGTGATTAGGTCAAACACTTCCCAAATTTGAATGAAACCTCATATCAACATGGGATTTTCTGTATCATCTGTCTTTCACACTGCAGATGTATGCTAAAGCAAAGAAAAACCTATTTTACAAATTAAAACTTGCCTAAAATTGAGAAAAAACTGATTTATTTTCTGTTTTCCTTTTGTCTCTATTATGATATAAGACCCACTTACGTAGATTTCACACAATAACTGCATTGACCCTAAAGCCAACAATTCCCGCAATGCTATGTGTCGCTAACCTCCCAATTGTAATCTACTTTCGCTTAGAAGTCAACTACTTCACAGCCAATGTAAACTCTGTCTTCTGTCCATCCACCGTCATATGTAAATCGTATGTGTGTAGGTATCTGTTATGCAAAAGACAATATAATATTTTTTTAAATTTCGATCACCAAATTAATGGTAATCCATTTATTCACCCCGTAATAGGTCTGTGAGGGTCGGGGTGGGCCACCCCTCAACAAACCGTACAGATATAGATGTTATATGCATAATATTTATTATATATAAACAGTTTTCAAAATATTTAGAAGAAGAAAAATAAATGCATATCTTGATTAGAAACTATATAAATGGGGAGTTTTTTTATATTTCTTTACAATATTCAAAAGAAGATTTAAAATACAATTTTGATGAAAGGGGCTCTCTGCAATCTGAGGGTCTTTCAAAATAATTTTATTTACAAATACACCAGATTGCTGTGTGTCCCTTTAAATCTTGACATTTACAAAAAAAATCAAAATATTTATTTTGTTACTTTAATACGCCTTCATTGATAATTGTAAAGAAATATTTATTTTTTTCAAAACCCAGCATATATATCATGTATAAAGAATTGTTTAACGAAGATAAATACAATGCTAACATAATCAACTATGAGTGTTTCAGTTTTTATACAAGATCTACATACCATCTCCGCTGAGTTTTTCAACAGTTGACTGAAACAAAAATGGTGTTGTCCACTAAATATATAAAGAAAAGACAAGATATTTCTATGGAGGTGTGACTCTTCCATATTCAGTGGGAACTGCGGGGAACATAATTTAACAGTTTTTACACATTTCTTGGGATTTTCCTTTTGTCAAAAAAAGACAAAACAAAAAACAAGAAGAAGGAACAAGATAGATGAAACAAGATAGATCTGAAGTGCACAGTGTAACTCTTTAAATTTAAAACAAAAACTAATTATTAAGTAGGGATTTATAAGTCAACCAAGGTTTTTCGAATTTATAAAATTTAAAACTTTTAATTGCTTTTTTTTTTCAGTTTGATATATGTATTTAATTTGTGGTTTGAAATTTCCGAGCAATGGTAATCTTCCATCTAACTTACATTTATATATGAAGTATTTTGCATGTTAAATTAGTTTATTTAGAACATTGTCATATTCACTAGACCCAAAAATTATATCTTTTGTAGTCCATTCCGGTTGGATTATTATATTATTATCATTGCAAGTAATCTTAAAAATATTCCAAAAAGTTTTGGTATATTTACATTCCCAAAATAAATGTGTAATGGTTTCTGGAGACTCTGTGCAAAAGCTACAGGAGTTATCGTTTTTTATCTTCATTTTTGTCAAAAGGATGTTTGTAGCAGTAATTCTATGGTTTATTTTTTCCTGAAACCATTGTAATCGAGTATCTTTTGTACATTTGAAAGGTATTTTGAATAAGTCATTCCAATCTCTGTCTATATTGATACCATATTGTCCCCATTTGAGTATAGATGTTGGATGTACATTTGATTTTATAAGTATATCATAAATGGGACGACAGCCTTTCGGTGCTCTTGTTTTTAGGGACACTATTGATGGGCAAATTGGATTTTCTAACTTTATAGCAAGATGAGCAAAATTTTGTTTCTGAAGGTAGGACCGTATTGCTGCAGTCATTCCTTCATATTCTAAAAAATGTGAATGTACAGCAAACTTTTCGATAAATAGGGTAAAAGAGAGAAGATTACCATTGTTATCCATTATATCATTAATAAATAAAATACCTTTATCATAAAAAAACTTTTATAAAAAAACACTTGATCTTCCAATCTTAATGTTATTATTGTACCATAATGTTTGTGTTAAGAACTCTTTCCATGACAATAGGTTTTTAACATCCAATAGGATGTTAAGACTTGTGTAAACATCCTTCCAGAAGGGATTGCTTATTTTTTGCAAGTTATTTTTTACATAATCGTTACCGAAAAATAGCATATTGGTGGTGAATGGGTACATATGTTTATGGATTTCCATACATTTTTTATTCCCAATCAAAAGTCTTCTAATCCACGTTAATTTCAGAGAATATATGAACTGTTTAATATTGATCATTGTCCACCACAATCATAATCTTGAGTTAAAACAGATCCCTTTATTTTGTCTGGGTGATTATTCCAGAGGAAATTAAAACACATATTTTGCAACAGTGTGACCTGGTCTTCAGCTGGATTAGGTAATGATGAAATTAAGTGATTTAACTTTGGTAAAGCTAAGCTTTTTATAACACTGATTTTTCCAAAGGGTGTGAGTATTCTTTTTGACCAGGACAGTAATAATGATTTAATTTCGTTTATTTTTCTGTCATAATTTAATGCAACCACACTCCTCAAATGTGTTGACATAGTAATTCCTAGGATCACAAATCCCCCCTGATCCCAATTAAGGTCCGTGTCTGTGCATAATTTTACATTAGAACCTTTATTTTTCCCAAACCATATAACTCTGGTTTTATCAACATTAACATTAAGACCTGAAATATCTCCATAGAATTTTAAAACCATAAGAGCATGTTTATGGGATTTTTCGGTGCCGTCTAATATAAGGGAGGTATCGTCGGCATATTGAGAAATTACATATTCAGTATCTCCTACTTTAACTCCTTTAATATCTTTATTTGTCCTGACCAGTACAGCCAATATTTCGACACACAGAATAAAAATGTATGGTGAGAGTGGATCTCCCTGTCGGCAGCCTCGGTGAATAAACAAGAGGTAAATGACCTTGAAGCTCAACTGATTGATTTTGATTTCAGGAAGTAGTCGCTACAGACTTGTTTTTTGAAAATCTATTTTTAACCGTGGCGGCCATCTTGAATTTCCGGCCGACCTGAAATTTTGCTAGGATCAATAAGATATTAAGAGCAACATTCCTGTGAAGTTTCATGAAAATCCGTCAAGTAGTTTCAGAGGAGTAGTCGCTACAAGTTTTCATTATATAACTCTATGTAAACAAAGATGGCCGCTGGCAGCCATGTTTAACGTCAAATCAAAACGATTTTCGACAAGGACCAACATTATGTCATACTGATCATTTTAGAAAAAGTCCCATATCAATATCTCTTATTGTTTTGAAGAAGTAGTCGCTACAAACTTATTTATTTTAAATCTATTTTTAGCTTTGGTGGCCATCTTGAATTTCCGGCCGACCTGAATTTTTTTTAGGATCAACAAGACATCAAGATCAACATTCCTGTGAAGTTTCATGAACATCCGTCAAGTAGTTTCAGAGGAGTAGTCGCTACAAGTTTTTACTATATAACTCTATGTAACCAAAGATGGCCACTGGCAGCCATGTTTAACGTCGAATCAAAATAATTTTCCACAAGGATCAACATCATGTCATGCTGATCATTTTAGAAAAAGTCCCATATCAATATCACTTATAGTTTTCAAGAAGTAGTCGCTACAAACTTATTTTTTAAAAATCTATTTTTAGCTGTGACGGCCATCTTGAATTTCCGGCCGACCTGAAATTTTTCTAGGATCAATTAGACATCAAGAGCAACATTCCTGTAAAGTTTCATGACATCCGCCAAGTAGTTTCAGAGGAGTAGTCGCTACAAGTTTTTACTATATAACTCTATGTAAACAAAGATGGCCGATGGCAGCCATGTTTAACGTTGAATCAAAACGATTTTTGACAAGGATCAACATCATGTCATGCTGATCAATTTAGAAAAAGTCCCATATCAATATCACTTATAGTTTTCAAGAAGTAGTCGCTACAAACTTGTATTTTAAAACTCTATTTTTAGCTTTGGTGGCCATCTTGGATTTCGCATCAACATGAATTTTTGCTAGGATCAACTAGACTTTATGGGCAACATTTCTGTAAAGTTTCATGAATATCCATCCAGTAGTTTCAGAGGAGTTGTCGCTACAAATAAAAGTTTACGGACAGACGGACGGACGACGGACGCCGCACCACGGCATAAGCTCTGCTGATCTCTGATCAGTCGAGCTAAAAACCACTCCGATAGATGGCCATTAACTAAAATACAAGATTTAATATTTGTGTAAAATATTTTTATCCATTTTTTAATATCTTGTCCAAACTGAAAAAATGTTAAAACCTCATCAATAAAAGACCAGGAGAGGGTATCAAAAGCCTTTTCAAAGTCTGCAATAAGTCTGATCATCATTTATAAGAAAATGTAATACTTGTTTTAAACGCTGTGCAATGCATGCTGATGATAATTTATAAGAACAGTTTAATAAAGATATTGGTCTCCAGTTTTTTAAATACTGTCTATCTTTATTTGTCTTTGGTATACATGTTATAATGCCCTCCTTTTGAGTGACTGATAATTCACCTTTCAATAAACTATGGTTAATAGATCTCAAGAGGAAAATTCCTATATCTATCCAGAAAAACTTAAAAAATTCCATGGTATAACCACTCGAGTCGATGCTCTTAAGATTTTTTGCCTTTGTTAAACAAAATAATAGTTCATGTAGTTCTACTGGGCCTTCTAAAAAATATTTGCTGCTCTCTAGTTAGCTTGGGTATAGGAAAATCTCTAAACAATTCATTTAAATTTATATTTTTTACTGGTTTATGTGAATACAAGGAGTGATACAAGTTTTTAGTTTCTTTTAAAATAGAATCTTGATTTTTTTAAATATTTCCGTCATTTGAAATGAGGGAAGGTATACATTTACTTACAAAATTCCTGTTTTCTAAATTACAAAAATATTTAGTTACTTTCTCCCCTTCATCCAACCATTTGGCTTTTGACCTTATCTTAAGTCCATCCAACTTTTTTTGTCTCAGTTCAAACAAACGTTTCCTTTTACTTTCTAAGCTTATTAAATCAATATCCAATTGTTTTTCCAACATCTCTATTTCTCGTAATAGTTTTGCTTCAGTTTTATCTTCTTGTTTTTTAAGAAATGACGAGTAGGATATTGTTTTTCCTCTAATCTCCATTAATAATGTTTCAAGAAAGAGTTGGTCATCAATGTCCAATGGTCGGTTCGATACCCAGGTAAAATGGTACTATCTTCAATGTCGTTAAATAAATGTTCAGATATTAAAAAAAATCTAGTCTAGCCATTTTATTTGTATTTGGACGTCTCCACGTGAACCCCTTTTTATCAAAATAGAGTATCGACTTGAGGATGTAAGACCAGATTAAAATCTCCTGCTAGAACAGTTTCATTTCCATATCTATCAATATCTTGTTTAATATCCATATAGAAATCTGTTGTATCTTTATTTGGACCATAAATATTTATTAAAGTCATCCTTTTCCCATTAATCGTAACATCTAAAATAAGCTTATTACCATTTGTATCCCATTCTTGTTTATGTAATTTGTATTCAAAACTGTTATTAAATAAAATTGCAACCCCTCTAGATTGACTATTAAAATTATTAAAGAAACATTCATATCCCCATTCTGCACGTATATAATTTTCATATTTATTTACAAAATGTGTGTCCTGTAAGAAATATACCGAGAAGGACTTTTCTTTAAAAAAATGGAAGACATCTTTACGTTTGTTTCTATCACCGAGGCCTTGGACATTCATGGACATAAATGTTACCTTTTCAGACATAATTTAAAAAGACTGTTCTTTTGCCCATTGCTTGCTCTTTGGTCGGACCACAAAATATTCTGTGCAACACATTGATAGAGAAAATAAAACACAAAAACAATCGGAAAAATAATAAAACTTTGTTCCCTATGTCCCTGTCCCACTGAAGTATCAGAAAAGCAATAAAATACATGCAAAAAGGAAAAATGATAAAGATCTATATACAATGAAAAAAGGGAGTTATCCATCAAACATCAGAAATCATCTTTTTTAATTTAAATACTTAAATCTACAATATGTACAAGTAAAAGAACAAAGGGACAATATACAGATTCTTAAATTCTATTTCTTCCTGAAACTCTCATTCTGGAAAAAATGAAATTAAGACTTATGCAGTTAGTTTTTAAGTACCTTTATCGTGTAATTATCAAAAGGATTGCTAGTATGACAACACTTAATCACTAGGTGACTCATGTATGTGTTTTAACAAGGTTGCATTAATGCGACATGATACTCAATACATAGTAATACAAATATATTTATGGTAAAACAATCAAAATATTATTATTTATTTTTTTAGGTATCATTATGATAGAACAGCTGTCATGAAGCTGATGCCCTACATTTTGAATAGCAAACCACTCCTTATATAAATTGTTATAACCTCTTTTGGCACAAAGTCGAAAAACTTACTTCATCTTAATATACAACTGTGTACTATCCACCAAGGTATCTTTACCATTTAATTCATACAATACTGCATGCCTGTAAAAAAAAATTATACACCATCATGATTGACTAGAACTCCTACAATATATCACAAACTTTTTTTTTTTAAATGGGTAACCGATATTCACAGCACGCCATCCTACTAGTAATTTCATTGTTTGCATGCGTTCACTCAAATATACATAAACAAATATTAACATATCCACATCTATATGTGCATATACCCATATACACGCATATATACATGTACATGAATACAATACATACATAATGCACAGTCATATATATATATATACCTTATACATAATTACCTTCTTTTTTTGTTATCAAACTTTTACATTCAAAATCGAACACAAAATTGTATGCATTGTACATCCCATGCACACAGCTGCAACCATGTTTGCCAACAGAAGCAGTGTTAAAGGCAGAACACATCATGCTGGCATATTAAGTTATTTTATTTGATAGAAGTAAAAAGGATGGTCACAGGTGCTACATATATATATATATATAGCGGTATCAGTTGCACATTCATGTGCAAGCTTGTATGATTATGAGGAAAAGGTCAAGGTTGCTCACGGAGCCAGGCGCAACTTTCTTGTCAGTCCTCATTCCAAAAACTAGACTCAGTACATATTAATACATATATATTTATGGTAAAACAATCAATATATTAATTTTTTTAGGTATCATTATGATAGAACAAGTGACATGAAACTGATGCCCTACATTTTGGATAGCAAACCAATCTTAGTAGAAATTATTATAACCACTTTTGGCACAAAGTGGATGCATTTATACTTTTTATCAAGGCTGTATTATTATGCCAAAAAACTTACTTTATCTATAGTATAATATACCCAACAGTGTACTATCCAACAATATATATTTTCCATTTCATTCATACAATACCGCATGCCTGTAAAAAAAGTATGCACCATCATAATTAACTAGAACTCATATAATATTTATAAAAAAAAATTTTTTTTTAAAAGATGGGTAACCGATATACACAGCATGTTATCCGACCAGTAGTTTATTTGTTTGCATGCGTTCACGCACACTTACATACACAAATATTAACATATCCACATATATATATATATATATATATATATATATATATATATATATATGGGGAGAAATATTTGTGAACTACCAAGGACAGACAACCTTCGCACGAACTACGGCAGGGCGCCTAGCTATGACGAGATACACAGAAATCAAGCGTATATATTCACTCCTTAAAAAAGGTAGCTGCAACACACGTTGATAAACTGTATCTCTACATCATAACACACTCGTCTGTAGGCACAAATAACATATAGACGCATACATACATACAATTATAGCTCATATGAGTTGGCCACATTTAAGCGTTCAACCACACACAGCTATATTGAGACAGTGACAATGAAAGGTGCCGGATCTGGGGATACTGTGAATTCAGGTATATATAATAAAGGGAGAGAATTTGAACTCACTACGGCAACTTTCGAAATTGGGATCTCGTAAGAGATTCATGTTCACAAGGCATAATTATATATGGGGAGAAATGTTTGTGAACTACCAAGGACAGACAACCTTCGCACGAACTACGGCAGGGCGCCTAGCTATGACGAGATACACAGAAATCAAGCGTATATATTCAATCCTTAAAAAAGGTAGCTGCAACACACGTTGATAAACTGTATCTCTACATCATAACACACTCGTCTGAAGGCACAAATAACATTTAGACGCATACATACATACAATTATAGCTCATATGAGTGGGCCACATTTAAGCGTTCAACCACACACAGCTATATTGAGACAGTGACAATGAAAGGTGCCGGATCTGGGGATACTGTGAATTCAGGTTTACATAATAAAGGGAGAGAATTTGAACTCACTACGGCAACTTTCGAAATTGGGATCTCGTAAGAGATTCATGTTCACAAGGCATAATTATATATGGGGAGAAATATTTGTGAACTACCAAGGACAGACAACCTTCGCACGAACTACGGCAGGGCGCCTAGCTATGACGAGATACACAGAAATCAAGCGTATATATTCAATCCTTAAAAAAGGTAGCTGCAACACACGTTGATAAACTGTATCTCTACATCATAACACACTCGTCTGAAGGCACAAATAACATTTAGACGCATACATACATACAATTATAGCTCATATGAGTGGGCCACATTTAAGCGTTCAACCACACACAGCTATATTGAGACAGTGACAATGAAAGGTGCCGGATCTGGGGATACTGTGAATTCAGGTTTACATAATAAAGGGAGAGAATTTGAACTCACTACGGCAACTTTCGAAATTGGGATCTCGTAAGAGATTCATGTTCACAAGGCATAATTATATATGGGGAGAAATATTTGTGAACTACCAAGGACAGACAACCTTCGCACGAACTACGGCAGGGCGCCTAGCTATGACGAGATACACAGAAATCAAGCGTATATATTCACTCCTTAAAAAAGGTAGCTGCAACACACGTTGATAAACTGTATCTCTACATCATAACACACTCGTCTGAAGGCACAAATAACATATAGACGCATACATACATACAATTATAGCTCATATGAGTGGGCCACATTTAAGCGTTCAACCACACACAGCTATATTGAGACAGTGACAATGAAAGGTGCCGGATCTGGGGATACTGTGAATTCAGGTATATATAATAAAGGGAGAGAATTTGAACTCACTAAGGCAACTTTCGAAATTTTGATCTCGTAAGAGATTCATGTTCACAAGGCATAATTATATATGGGGAGAAATATTTGTGAACTACCAAGGACAGACAACCTTCGCACGAACTACGGCAGGGCGCCTAGCTATGACGAGATACACAGAAATCAAGCGTATATATTCACTCCTTAAAAAAGGTAGCTGCAACACACGTTGATAAACTGTATCTCTACATCATAACACACTCGTCTGAAGGCACAAATAACATATAGACGCATACATACATACAATTATAGCTCATATGAGTGGGCCACATTTAAGCGTTCAACCACACACAGCTATATTGAGACAGTGACAATGAAAGGTGCCGGATCTGGGGATACTGTGAATTCAGGTATATATAATAAAGGGAGAGAATTTGAACTCACTACGGCAACTTTCGAAATTGGGATCTCGTAAGAGATTCATGTTCACAAGGCATAATTATATATGGGGAGAAATATTTGTGAACTACCAAGGACAGACAACCTTCGCACGAACTACGGCAGGGCGCCTAGCTATGACGAGATACACAGAAATCAAGCGTATATATTCACTCCTTAAAAAAGGTAGCTGCAACACACGTTGATAAACTGTATCTCTACATCATCACACACTCGTCTGAAGGCACAAATAACATATAGGCGCATACATACATACAATTATAGCTCATATGAGTGGGCCACATTTAAGTGTTCAACCACACACAGATATATTGAGACAGTGACAATGAAAGGTGCCGGATCTGGGGATACTGTGAATTCAGGTATATATAATAAAGGGAGAGAATTTGAACTCACTACGGCAACTTTCGAAATTGGGATCTCGTAAGAGATTCATGTTCACAAGGCATAATTATATATGGGGAGAAATATTTGTGAACTACCAAGGACAGACAACCTTCGCACGAACTACGGCAGGGCGCCTAGCTATGACGAGATACACAGAAATCAAGCGTATATATTCACTCCTTAAAAAAGGTAGCTGCAACACACGTTGATAAACTGTATCTCTACATCATAACACACTCGTCTGAAGGCACAAATAACATATAGACGCATACATACATACAATTATAGCTCATATGAGTGGGCCACATTTAAGCGTTCAACCACACACAGCTATATTGAGACAGTGACAATGAAAGGTGCCGGATCTGGGGATACTGTGAATTCAGGTATATATAATAAAGGGAGAGAATTTGAACTCACTACGGCAACTTTCGAAATTGGGATCTCGTAAGAGATTCATGTTCACAAGGCATATTATATATGGGGAGAAATATTTTGTGAACTACCAAGGACAGACAACCTTCGCACGAACTACGGCAGGACGCCTAGCTATGACGAGATACACAGAAATCAAGCGTATATATTCACTCCTTAAAAAAGGTAGCTGCAACACACGTTGATAAATTGTATCTCTACATCATAACACACTCGTCTGAAGGCACAAATAACATATAGACGCATACATACATACAATTATAGCTCATATGAGTGGGCCACATTTAAGCGTTCAACCACACACAGCTATATTGAGACAGTGACAATGAAAGGTGCCGGATCTGGGGATACTGTGAATTCAGGTATATATAATAAAGGGAGGGAATTTGAACTCACTACGGCAACTTTCGAAATTGGAATCTCGTAAGAGATTCATGTTCACAAGGCATGATTATATATGGGGAGAAATATTTGTGAACTACCAAGGACAGACAACCTTCGCACGAACTACGGCAGGGCGCCTAGCTATGACGAGATACACAGAAATCAAGCGAATATATTCACTCCTTAAAAAAGGTAGCTGCAACACACGTTGATAAACTGTATCTCTACATCATAACACACTCGTCTGAAGGCACAAATAACATATAGACGCATACATACATACAATTATAGCTCATATGAGTGGGCCACATTTAAGCGTTCAACCACACACAGCTATATTAAGACAGTGACAATGAAAGGTGCCGGATCTGGGGATACTGTGAATTCAGGTATATATAATAAAGGGAGAGAATTTGAACTCACTACGGCAACTTTCGAAATTGGGATCTCGTAAGAGATTCATGTTCACAAGGCATAATTATATATGGGGAGAAATATTTGTGAACTACCAAGGACAGACAACCTTCGCACGAACTACGGCAGGGCGCCTAGCTATGACGAGATACACAGAAATCAAGCGTATATATTCACTCCTTAAAAAAGGTAGCTGCAACACACGTTGATAAACTGTATCTCTACATCATAACACACTCGTCTGAAGGCACAAATAACATATAGACGCATACATACATACAATTATAGCTCATATGAGTGGGCCACATTTAAGCGTTCAACCACACACAGCTATATTGAGACAGTGACAATGAAAGGTGCCGGATCTGGGGATACTGTGAATTCAGGTATATATAATAAAGGGAGGGAATTTGAACTCACTACGGCACATTCGAAATTGGGATCTCGTAAGAGATTCATGTTCACAAGGCATGATTATATATGGGGAGAAATATTTGTGAACTACCAAGGACAGACAACCTTCGCACGAACTACGGCAGGGCGCCTAGCTATGACGAGATACACAGAAATCAAGCGTATATATCACTCCTTAAAAAAGGTAGCTGCAACACACGTTGATAAACTGTATCTCTACATCATAACACACTCGTCTGAAGGCACAAATAACATATAGACGCATACATACATACAATTATAGCTCATATGAGTGGGCCACATTTAAGCGTTCAACCACACACAGCTATATTGAGACAGTGACAATGAAAGGTGCCGGATCTGGGGATACTGTGAATTCAGGTATATATAATAAAGGAGAGAGAATTTGAACTCACTACGGCAACTTTCGAAATTGGGATCTCGTAAGAGATTCATGTTCACAAGGCATAATTATATATGGGGAGAAATATTTGTGAACTACCAAGGACAGACAACCTTCGCACGAACTACGGCAGGGCGCCTAGCTATGACGAGATACACAGAAATCAAGCGTATATATTCAATCCTTAAAAAAGGTAGCTGCAACACACGTTGATAAACTGTATCTCTACATCATAACACACTCGTCTGAAGGCACAAATAACATTTAGACGCATACATACATACAATTATAGCTCATATGAGTGGGCCACATTTAAGCGTTCAACCACACACAGCTATATTGAGACAGTGACAATGAAAGGTGCCGGATCTGGGGATACTGTGAATTCAGGTTTACATAATAAAGGGAGAGAATTTGAACTCACTACGGCAACTTTCGAAATTGGGATCTCGTAAGAGATTCATGTTCACAAGGCATAATTATATATGGGGAGAAATATTTGTGAACTACCAAGGACAGACAACCTTCGCACGAACTACGGCAGGGCGCCTAGCTATGACGAGATACACAGAAATCAAGCGTATATATTCACTCCTTAAAAAAGGTAGCTGCAACACACGTTGATAAACTGTATCTCTACATCATAACACACTCGTCTGAAGGCACAAATAACATATAGACGCATACATACATACAATTATAGCTCATATGAGTGGGCCACATTTAAGCGTTCAACCACACACAGCTATATTGAGACAGTGACAATGAAAGGTGCCGGATCTGGGGATACTGTGAATTCAGGTATATATAATAAAGGGAGAGAATTTGAACTCACTACGGCAACTTTCGAAATTGGGATCTCGTAAGAGATTCATGTTGACAAGGCATATTTATATATGGGGAGAAATATTTGTGAACTAACAAGGACAGACAACCTTCGCACGAACTACGGCAGGGCGCCTAGCTATGACGAGATACACAGAAATCAAGCGTATATATTCACTCCTTAAAAAAGGTAGCTGCAACACACGTTGATAAACTGTATCTCTACATCATAACACACTCGTCTGAAGGCACAAATAACATATAGACGCATACATACATACAATTATAGCTCATATGAGTGGGCCACATTTAAGCGTTCAACCACACACAGCTATATTGAGACAGTGACAATGAAAGGTGCCGGATCTGGGGATACTGTGAATTCAGGTATATATAATAAAGGGAGAGAATTTGAACTCACTACGGCAACTTTCGAAATTGGGATCTCGTAAGAGATTCATGTTCACAAGGCATAATTATATATGGGGAGAAATATTTGTGAACTACCAAGGACAGACAACCTTCGCACGAACTACGGCAGGGCGCCTAGCTATGACGAGATACACAGAAATCAAGCGTATATATTCACTCCTTAAAAAAGGTAGCTGCAACACACGTTGATAAACTGTATCTCTACATCATAACACACTCGTCTGAAGGCACAAATAACATATAGACGCATACATACATACAATTATAGCTCATATGAGTGGGCCACATTTAAGCGTTCAACCACACACAGCTATATTGAGACAGTGACAATGAAAGGTGCCGGATCTGGGGATACTGTGAATTCAGGTATATATAATAAAGGGAGAGAATTTGAACTCACTACGGCAACTTTCGAAATTGGGATCTCGTAAGAGATTCATGTTCACAAGGCATAATTATATATGGGGAGAAATATTTGTGAACTACCAAGGACAGACAACCTTCGCACGAACTACGGCAGGGCGCCTAGCTATGACGAGATACACAGAAATCAAGCGTATATATTCACTCCTTAAAAAAGGTAGCTGCAACACACGTTGATAAACTGTATCTCTACATCATAACACACTCGTCTGAAGGCACAAATAACATATAGACGCATACATAAATACAATTATAGCTCATATGAGTGGGCCCATTTAAGCGTTCAACCACACACAGCTATATTGAGACAGTGACAATGAAAGGTGCCGGATCTGGGTATACTGTGAATTCAGGTATATATAATAAAGGGAGAGAATTTGAACTCACTACGGCAACTTTTGAAATTGGGATCTCGTAAGAGATTCATGTTCACATGGCATAATTATATATGGGGAGAAATATTTGTGAACTACCAAGGACAGACAACCTTCGCACGAACTACGGCAGGGCGCCTAGCTATGACGAGATACACAGAAATCAAGCGTATATATTCACTCCTTTAAAAAGGTAGCTGCAACACACGTTGATAAACTGTATCTCTACATCATAACACACTCGTCTGAAGGCACAAATAACATTTAGACGCATACATACATACAATTATAGCTCATATGAGTGGGCCACATTTAAGCGTTCAACCACACACAGCTATATTGAGACAGTGACAATGAAAGGTGCCGGATCTGGGGATACTGTGAATTCAGGTATATATAATAAAGGGAGAGAATTTGAACTCACTACGGCAACTTTCGAAATTGGGATCTCGTAAGAGATTCATGTTCACAAGGCATAATTATATATGGGGAGAAATATTTGTGAACTACCAAGGACAGACAACCTTCGCACGAACTACGGCAGGGCGCCTAGCTATGACGAGATACACAGAAATCAAGCGTATATATTCACTCCTTAAAAAAGGTAGCTGCAACACACGTTGATAAACTGTATCTCAACATCATAACACACTCGTCTGAAGGCACAAATAACATATAGACGCATACATACATACAATTATAGCTCATATGAATGGGCCACATTTAAGCGTTCAACCAAACACAGCTATATTGAGACAGTGACAATGAAAGGTGCCGGATCTGGGGATACTGTGAATTCAGGTATATATAATAAAGGGAGAGAATTTGAACTCACTACGGCAACTTTCGAAATTGGGATCTCGTAAGAGATTCATGTTCACAAGGCATAATTATATATGGGGAGAAATATTTGTGAACTACCAAGGACAGACAACCTTCGCACGAACTACGGCAGGGCGCCTAGCTATGACGAGATACACAGAAATCAAGCGTATATATTCACTCCTTAAAAAAGGTAGCTGCAACACACGTTGATAAACTGTATCTCTACATCATAACACACTCGTCTGAAGGCACAAATAACATATAGACGCATACATACATACAATTATAGCTCATATGAGTGGGCCACATTTAAGCGTTCAACCACACACAGCTATATTGAGACAGTGACAATGAAAGGTGCCGGATCTGGGGATACTGTGAATTCAGGTATATATAATAAAGGGAGAGAATTTGAACTCACTACGGCAACTTTTGAAATTGGGATCTCGTAAGAGATTCATGTTCACAAGGCATAATTATATATGGGGAGAAATATTTGTGAACTACCAAGGACAGATAACCTTCGCACGAACTACGGCAGGGCGCCTACCTATGACGAGATACACAGAAATCAAGCGTATATATTCACTCCTTAAAAAAGGTAGCTGCAACACACGTTGATAAACTGTATCTCTACATCATAACACACTCGTCTGAAGGCACAAATAAGATATAGACGCATACATACATACAATTATAGCTCATTTGAGTGGGCCACATTTAAGCGTTCAACCACACACAGCTATATTGAGACAGTGACAATGAAAGGTGCCGGATCTGGGGATACTGTGAATTCAGGTATATATAATAAAGGGAGAGAATTTGAACTCACTACGGCAACTTTCGAAATTGGGATCTCGTAAGAGATTCATGTTCACAAGGCATAATTATATATGGGGAGAAATATTTGTGAACTACCAAGGACAGACAACCTTCGCACGAACAACGGCAGGGCGCCTAGCTATGACGAGATACACAGAAATCAAGCGTATATATTCACTCCTTAAAAAAGGTAGCTGCAACACACGTTGATAAACTGTATCTCTACATCATAACACACTCGTCTGAAGGCACAAATAACATATAGACGCATACATACATACAATTATAGCTCATATGAATGGGCCACATTTAAGCGTTCAACCACACACAGCTATATTGAGACAGTGACAATGAAAGGTGCCGGATCTGGGGATACTGTGAATTCAGGTATATATAATAAAGGGAGAGAATTTGAACTCACTACGGCAACTTTCGAAATTGGGATCTCGTAAGAGATTCATGTTCACAAGGCATAATTATATATGGGGAGAAATATTTGTGAACTACCAAGGATAGACAACCTTCGCACGAACTACGGCAGGGCACCTAGCTATGACGAGATACACAGAAATCAAGCGTATATATTCACTCCTTAAAAAAGGTAGCTGCAACACACGTTGATAAACTGTATCTCTACATCATAACACACTCGTCTGAAGGCACAAATAACATATAGACGCATACATACATACAATTATAGCTCATATGAGTGGGCCACATTTAAGCGTTCAACCACACACAGCTATATTGAGACAGTGACAATGAAAGGTGCCGGATCTGGGGATACTGTGAATTCAGGTATATATAATAAAGGGAGAGAATTTGAACTCACTACGGCAACTTTCGAAATTGGGATCTCGTAAGAGATTCATGTTCACAAGGCATAATTATATATGGGGAGAAATATTTGTGAACTACCAAGGACAGACAACCTTCGCACGAACTACGGCAGGGCGCCTAGCTATGACGAGATACACAGAAATCAAGCGTATATATTCACTCCTTTAAAAAGGTAGCTGCAACACACGTTGATAAACTGTATCTCTACATCATAACACACTCGTCTGAAGGCACAAATAACATTTAGACGCATACATACATACAATTATAGCTCATATGAGTGGGCCATATTTAAGCGTTCAACCACACACAGCTATATTGAGACAGTGACAATGAAAGGTGCCGGATCTGGGGATACTGTGAATTCAGGTATATATAATAAAGGGAGAGAATTTGAACTCACTACGGCAACTTTCGAAATTGGGATCTCGTAAGAGATTCATGTTCACAAGGCATAATTATATATGGGGAGAAATATTTGTGAACTACCAAGGACAGACAACCTTCGCACGAACTACGGCAGGGCGCCTAGCTATGACGAGATACACAGAAATCAAGCGTATATATTCACTCCTTAAAAAAGGTAGCTGCAACACACGTTGATAAACTGTATCTCAACATCATAACACACTCGTCTGAAGGCACAAATAACATATAGACGCATACATACATACAATTATAGCTCATATGAGTGGGCCACATTTAAGCGTTCAACCACACACAGCTATATTGAGACAGTGACAATGAAAGGTGCCGGATCTGGGGATACTGTGAATTCAGGTATATATAATAAAGGGAGAGAATTTGAACTCACTACGGCAACTTTCGAAATTGGGATCTCGTAAGAGATTCATGTTCACAAGGCATAATTATATATGGGGGAAATATTTGTGAACTACCAAGGACAGACAACCTTCGCACGAACTACGGCAGGGCGCCTAGCTATGACGAGATACACAGAAATCAAGCGTATATATTCACTCCTTAAAAAAGGTAGCTGCAACACACGTTGATAAACTGTATCTCTACATCATAACACACTCGTCTGAAGGCACAAATAACATATAGACGCATACATACATACAATTATAGCTCATATGAGTGGGCCACATTTAAGCGTTCAACCACACACAGCTATATTGAGACAGTGACAATGAAAGGTGCCGGATCTGGGGATACTGTGAATTCAGGTATATATAATAAAGGGAGAGAATTTGAACTCACTACGGCAACTTTCGAAATTGGGATCTCGTAAGAGATTCATGTTCACAAGGCATAATTATATATGGGGAGAAATATTTGTGAACTACCAAGGACAGACAACCTTCACACGAACTACGGCAGGGCGCCTAGCTATATATTCACTCCTTAAAAAAGGTAGCTGCAACACACGTTGATAAACTGTATCTCTACATCATAACACACTCGTCTGAAGGCACAAATAACATATAGACGCATACATACATACAAGTATAGCTCATATGAGTGGGCCACATTTAAGCGTTCAACCACACACAGCTATATTGAGACAGTGACAATGAAAGGTGCCGGATCTGGGGATACTGTGAATTCAGGTATATATAATAAAGGGAGAGAATTTGAACTCACTACGGCAACTTTCGAAATTGGGATCTCGTAAGAGATTCATGTTCACAAGGCATAATTATATATGGGGAGAAATATTTGTGAACTACCAAGGACAGACAACCTTCGCACGAACTACGGCAGGGCCCCTATCTATGACGAGATACACAGAAATCAAGCGTATATATTCACTCCTTAAAAAAGGTAGCTGCAACACACGTTGACTCGTCTGAAGGCACAAATAACATATAGACGCATACATACATACAATTATAGCTCATATGAGTGGGCCACATTTAAGCGTTCAACCACACACAGCTATATTGAGACAGTGACAATGAAAGGTGCCGGATCTGGGGATACTGTGAATTCAGGTATATATAATAAAGGGAGAGAATTTGAACTCACTACGGCAACTTTCGAAATTGGGATCTCGTAAGAGATTCATGTTCACAAGGCATAATTATATATGGGGAGAAATAGTTGTGAACTACCAAGGACAGACAACCTTCGCACGAACTACGGCAGGGCGCCTAGCTATGACGAGATACACAGAAATCAAGCGTATATATTCACTCCTTAAAAAAGGTAGCTGCAACACACGTTGATAAACTGTATCTCTACATCATAACACACTCGTCTGAAGGCACAAATAACATATAGACGCATACATACATACAATTATAGCTAATATGAGTGGGCCACATTTAAGCGTTCAACCACACACAGCTATATTGAGACAGTGACAATGAAAGGTGCCGGATCTGGGGATACTGTGAATTCAGGTATATATAATAAAGGGAGAGAATTTGAACTCACTACGGCAACTTTCGAAATTGGGATCTCGTAAGAGATTCATGTTCACAAGGCATAATTATATATGGGGAGAAATATTTGTGAACTACCAAGGACAGACAACCTTCGCACGAACTACGGCAGGGCGCCTAGCTATGACGAGATACACAGAAATCAAGCGTATATATTCACTCCTTAAAAAAGGTAGCTGCAACACACGTTGATAAACTGTATCTCTACATCATAACACACTCGTCTGAAGGCACAAATAACATATAGACGCATACATACATACAATTATAGCTAATATGAGTGGGCCACATTTAAGCGTTCAACCACACACAGCTATATTGAGACAGTGACAATGAAAGGTGCCGGATCTGGGGATACTGTGATATATATGCATATACCCATATACATGCGTGTATACATGTACAGGCATACAATACCTATATAATGCACACTCATGTACTATACATTATACATAAACAGTACTTTTTTTAGCTAACTTTTACCTAGCTGCAACCATGTTTGCCAACAAAAACAATGTTAAAGGCAGAACACTCGTGTCTGCTCTTCTTTTTTTAAAAGGCAGGTGGCATCTTAAACAACACTTTAATTATGCACATAATGATTGAAAGCTTTGCTGGTTTACAGTATTTTTAAATTGTACTAAAATCTTTGGCGGATGAGCCTGGCAGGTTTTTTCTAACAGTTTTGCATTTTTGGTTGTCAAATCTTCACGGATAACAATTCCCGATCCATTCAGCTTTCTTCTCGCTCTCACAACTTCATATGTATGCATCCTTGAGAGGAACTTACAGATAATAGGCCTATAACCATCAGCTCTGAACGGCCCGAGACGATGAGCGATGTCTATATCTTCCTCCGCGATTTTTAGATTAAGTTTATTGGTTAGCACTTTTATCACTTTGGATGATGTCTCTACAACTGACTCGTTTCTGTCGCGGTCGTCTATCCCGTATATGCGGACACTGTTCCTACGTGTGTTTTGTTCTAGGTCATTTATGGCCACCTCATACACTTTGTTGACTGAGCCAGAACTTATGATAGAATCTTCTAGGTTTTTACAAGTTTTTTCAATTTTTCGTTCTCCGTTTTACTGTTTAGTAAATCAATCTCTATCGCTGCTGCACTCTCTTGGAGTTTTTCCATATCTTCTCCAGCCTGAACGACCTGTTTTTCCAACTGCGCCACTTTCAGGTAGACGGATTTAAGTTCTTCTTTAATGTGAGATCTTAATTCAGTTGTTACAGATTCGAGTTTTTGCTTAGAAATTCTTCTGTTATAATTTTCTTAAACTGATTTTCAATGTAATCTTTGGTTGCCACTTTACTGATTTTGACCTCAAGGTTCTTTAGAATCGTTTCGAAAATACTAGTTTTATCTACGTTGAACATTTCCGTAATTGTAGTTTGTGTTCCACCACCCCCTGCACCTACGTCATTCTTTTTGCCTTCTTTAGACTTATCCGCTCCGGCACTATTGGATCTCGTTTTCCTAGTCGGATCTTTATTTGCTTTCTGCGACATGTTTTAAACGTTCTACCGACTGTTACTATTATATATTTTGTTTTATTGTAAATACGGCGGTTTGTTTACAAATATTACTGTTTGTACACATCAGTGTAAAGGAATGTTGGTACTCACGATTTGCACGTGTTCACGCGCCAAACTCCATTGTCATTTTTACTTCAACAAATAACTCCCTTTTTAAATTTTAAAACCTCTCTAAATCATCTCCGACACAGAACTGGCGTTTAATGTCTATCTATAATCCAACATTTATCAACATTTCCACTTTTAAACACGCACTGGAATATTTTTAATTTTTAAAATGAGCACTGACACAAAAAGCCGCACCTAACTCCATGAGCGACCTTGACCTTGACAATATAATACCATTTCAAATTTTAACTTTAAACTCTGATTATATTATTGAATAAAGGAGTAACTCGCGTACCATTACTTAATTTCAATATTTTATTTCAGCATATGTCGTGGCTACATCTGATATTGATTGTATAACATCCATATATATCATATAAAATATCAAATATTAAAAACATACATTAGACGTCACGTTTATTGTTTATTTTGAAACAATAATAATCTATTGAATTTGAGCGCTCAACTAAAAAAAGAACATATTTACATTTTGACGTTCCAGTTTGGCTGTGACACTATCAAGGCTATTTTTGAAAAATAATGGCAATAGCTGGCATTAGATAAGCTCCTTTAAGTATACAATTGTATGTCAGACTCAATAAGTTAGCGCCAATGTCCTTAGGAAACATTTATGGCAGATTAAGCTTTATTATGACGTCATAACCTTCATAACTTGTTGTTAAAAAGTGTTGTCAAAATGCGAACTGGATATGTCGATATATTGTACATGGATGCAAATCAAATAATAATAATAGTAAAAATAATAATAACATCTCTATGTTTATCAGCGTAGATCACATTCGTTTTACATTATAAGGAATTGTTATTACCTTTTTTATTTAATATTCCAAATAAGTTTCATTTTAACTTCCTAAATATAAAAACAAAAGGTATAATGCGTCGGTCATGTAGCACGTAATACTATAATATATATTTGTGCCTATGATGTATCACGCATTAAACATAATGTAGATTTAAATGTAATTGATTCAGTAAAATAGTATGTATCTGCTTTATATATTCAGATGTAAGAAGTATTGATTGAAAAATTAAAATCCAATTTTTTTTATTTTTTTTTAAAAATTATATAATGCGTCGGTCATGTAGCACGTAATACTATAATAAATATTCGTGCCTATGATGCATCACGCATTAAACATAATGTAGATTTAAATTTAATATATTCCGTAAAATAGTATGTATGTGATTTATATATTCAAATGTAAGAAGTATTGATTGAAAAACTAAGATGCAAATGTATTCCTTTTTTTAAAAAAAATATAATCCGTCGGTCATGTAGTACGTAATACTATAATATATATTCGTGCCTATGATGCATCACGCAATAAACATAACGTAGATTTAAATAGCATGCATGCAATTTATTTAAAGCGGAGGTGCTGTGGCATATAATATCATGATAAATACATGTGACTATGAGATATCACGAGCGCTAATATATTCCTTGGCATTAACAAATATATTATTAAAATATAAATGCAATTTATTCCGTCACCGACTATGTATGCGTGTTATAATTACATAACAATTGTTTATGTCTATGACATCATGCATGCAACTCCATTCCTTGGTTTTAAAATTAATATTCAATTCAAATATAATGTTTTCGTTACTGAGTATGTATGTGTGTTTGTTGAGAATTATTTTGAAGCTTATCTTCTAATTATGTAGTTTTGGTAGAATATTAAGAGTCGGGATCTTTTTGATTTTTCGAAACTATAAACTATCTTAAAGACGTTAATATATATGCATTTGAGAGAAATAGATCTTCATAGTATATGGCGTTTTTATATACTTAACTATATGAATATGTCTTGTGTAAATAGAATGGTGTATGTGTGTTTTTCGTAGGCTGTTTGATGTCGGTGTTTCTATCATTAAAAATACCATCCATCTTGTTTGACACAGCTGTGAACTTTAAAATTCCCCAAGCGGTTGTGAGCTGGACGACACGCGATTGTTGAATTGTTTATATATCGCGGGAATGATATGGCAAATTAATATTTCGTATTATATTCTACAAAAGTATTTACTAAGATATGTCTTGTTATACAGTAACACTTTATTATTATTAATATTAGAAAGAGTATATATTCTTCTTTCTATTTCTGTTACGCATGAGATCTGTAAATCAGTGTCATTATTTTCTTTATTGAAGATGGGCTATGAAAGAGACTCAATACTGAACTTAGTTTATATTTATTGGAATAACAAGGCCATGGCTTCAGCATAATATAACAAGAAACATAATGTGCATAACAAATGTGCAGTCACGATATTTATAACAATTTGAAAAATGATCATAGCTCTGACCAAGTTTTGAAGTGAATGAAAACTGTACTCAATGAACCCTGGGACCAGATGCTCACAAAGCCAGATATTTAAAATTTAGTTGCTTTCCTTCAAATGTTCTCGTAAAATAATTACTACACACTGCTGTGACCGCGACATACTGCCAACCCTGTAGAATATCCACCGCTGAAGCCACGACAATAGGATTAATATTCTTAGGACTTCACATCTGTATTAGGATCCGCTGTGCCCAAACCACCATTTCTCGAGTAATGTAACTGAAAGGTATATATAATTGGCAAAGCAAAACAGAACAATAATACGCATAGGTAATAAAATAAGGGTATGGGAGGGAGGGTATTTTTCATAAACGAACACGACACATGCTAAAGTTTGCAATTTACATCTGATACCCACTGCAGAAAATGGCCGCATCTTTAGAGACAGATAATTGGTGTAGCGTACGATTTACACACTCATTAATAAACCAAAAACAAATAAGCAGGATTGAGAAAATTGTTTATGAAAATTATCAATCCCGCTTAAATAAAAGGATTTATGTCGATGAACGACAAATCCCATTATTGAAGATGGGCTATTAAAGAGACTCAATACTGAACTTAGTTTATATTTATTGGAATAACAAGTCCATGGCTTAAGCATAATATAACAAGAAACATAATGTGCATAACAAATGTGCAGTCACGATATTTATAACAATTTGAAAAATGGTCATAGCTCCGACCAAGTTTTGAAGTGAATGAAAACTGTACTCAATGAACCCTGGGACCAGATGTTCACAAAGCCAGATATTTAAAATTTAGTTGCTTTCCTTCAAATGTTCTCGTAAAATAATTACTACACACTGCTGTGACCGCGACATACTGCCACATGCCACAAGTGGTGACAGAGGCACCACGAGAGGCACCGCCATTAAAATGGGGGAAGCAGAGCACAGCAGTGAAAATAACAAGTCAGTCCTCAAATGGAGGTATGGCTGACGCACTCCACAATCGAAGAGATTTGTCTCGCCAACAACAACATTCATCATGACCCAAATATGGTCGACAACATTCAACAAATGACCCAAATATGGTCATTTATAACATTAACAGTCACCCAAAAGTGGCTTGCAACCCAAATTGGTTAGCATACAAAATTGCCAAAATACAAATAAATTTATTTTCAACAACAAAATGGGTTATGACCCAAACTGGGTAAAGCACTATATTGCCAACCACATAACCCATAAGGGGTTAACTTAAAAGTTTAAAATTGATGAAGGATAAGCAGATAACCTTATATAGAGGTTATACATATATGCCAAAAAAGTGACTGCACATCAACAATAATTTGAATTCATTTTATTAAAGCCACGGGCCGTTTTCAGAAACTAAAGGCGAATTTCTGGCATCTGTACTTCAACAATTTCGGGATATCTAATATATCCACCATTCATTCGGAAAATCTCTGTTGCAACTTGACTATTTACCCTAATCCTGTCTTTGTCCAAAGCTTTATTGGACTTTTCATTTCCATAATATAAGCGTGGTAAAATCTGCGACCAAACAATCTCAACTTTAGAAATCAAGTCGTTTATGTCATGTAGTGTTTTAATAATACTTTTCCTTAATTTATCTGAGGGTACTTGACCAATGTCATTGCCTCCCACATGCAATACCAATATATGTGGGTGGTCCTCAAGAGATAACAACTTTAATATCTTCAACACTTGGCACCAAGTCATTGAAGTGAATTTAAGATACACATCACCATGCATAGAAGTAAATTTATAGTCGGTAGAAACGAATTATGTGTTTCAATAAAAAATCTGTTCCAATGTTCATTCTGTTCCATAATGGCATCCAACCACAAGTAGACACCTCTGCAACCCATTTATTAAATGCAATGTTACAATTAACTTTAGCTTTTGAATGACCACATATGTAAATAATTATGTATTCAAGAAGACTAGGACTAAAGCATTTCCAAATTTACAAATACATTCTATTATGTCCTTTGACTATAAACTAGGAATATGTATCCTTTTCAAGTAAACTGACCCACGTGTTAAAGGTGGAATGCAAAACTATTGCATCTTCATATAAATGAAGGAGACGTAATTGCGATTGACTTTGATTGACTGAATGCCATTGAAAACCTCATTTAAAGCAGCTTTCCCACCGACAACAGCCACATTGTACAAGGTATATACATCGGTTCCAAAGCCACTGATGACAAGGTATATATATTACATACAGATTTTGAGTAATCCAAATTCTATAGCCACAATATAAACGGCTTAAGCCAGCCAGGCTAAACCCTAAAACAGGAGTGTCGGAATGTTACCAACTCACAACCCACTCCACGCACATTCAATCACGGGTATTTTAAGAACCCGTGAATAACAACCACCCTCAACAGGCACGTACCCCTCACCACACGACCTGAACATCTGGATAGTGTTGACAAATATTTCTATTTTGTGCCTTCAAGAACACCTTACTTGGTTTATGAATGCCTCCCTTTATTCGGAGATAGTTATTACAGAACAGAACAACAGAACAGAACAGAACAGATATTTTATTTCGACTTATACATATAGTATCTCGTCATCAAAATTTAATATACAAAGTTTAATTAAACACATGACAGGCTCACACGCATGTACCCCAACACGCACACACACTCTCACACACCTCTTACGCACGCATACGCACACACGCACTTACTCTCCCTCTCTCTCTCTCTCTCTCTCTCTCTCATGCAATTATATAAACGAATTAATTGTTGAAACAATACCAAATACCTGAGGATAAACTTTATATATATGCACACAACTACGTATAATTAAATGTGTTACGTACAATAAATGCTTCTTTTACAAACTTAGCTACATTTTGAATACTTTTATGTTTCTTACTTTGCATCAATTCAATAAATTTAATAACACTAGGGTTTCGATAATAATACGCCTTAATATAAAGTTTGCGAATATGCTCATAGACGGGACAAATTAAAATAAAATGATATTCGTCTTCTATGTCATTAGAATTACAAATATTACAATATCGTTGAGCTCTATCAGTTCTATTTTGTGTGTATCTGCCGGTTTCGACTCTGAGGGAATGCGAAGATAATCGTATTCTTGACATTGCCGTTCTTAGTTTAAATGGCAACATATCTAGATAAGATTCATATTTAAAGACAGTCTTGAAATGTTTATATAATACTAGAACACGGTTATTTTCAATATCACTATACCACTTCTGTATAAAAGAATCAATTACTCTTTGTTTGAATAATACATGAAATTGTTTCAAATTAATACTGTGAGGCTCATTCCATACATAGGTAAATCCAAAATCATTTAAAAGGGTCATAACATTACTTGCCCAATTTTTACAGCCTCTCTCACAATCTCTCATTGATTCTTCATACATAGTAGATATTAATATATTGTTCGTACTTACAACCTTAGTCCAATACTTAATTATTTTAACATATCGTGATACATACAAGGGATATCTACCTAACTCTCCATAGACTCCTGCATTACTAGTTGAGGAGGTTTAAAGGTGTTATATATATAATTGATGCGACAAGTGTTTTAAATTTTTTAATTTGGGTCATGCATAGAACGGGTCATGCATAGAACAATTTTACTTCCGAGTAGGACATAGCATAGAAGTGCTTATTATAGTTTAGTGACCATGCACAGAACTCAATGCTATATATAGGGTAGGGACAAACCCAACTGGAATAATACATTCATTACGTCATATCGGTTAAAAGGCGGAGGGACAATAAACCTGTGCACTACACCCACCCACACACACACATTAAATAGATACCGGTTCCATTTGATATGCCTTGTTTAACAATGACAGGATAAATAATACTCATCGAACCAATGGAATAGCCATGAAATAAACCATATGAAAAGCATCTGAATTCTTCCAAGGTCTTGGAAAATGGAACGCCACTTATAAATCCATTGTCAATGTATCAACCAGTTCTGGGGATATATTCCCAAATTCTACACCAAGTATTTTGGATACATCTGACATTCGCAATGTTTGAAATGTCGCTTTGTGATTTATGTTTAACTTGTATAACTGTAAGAAATGGAACATTACATACAATACCAACACTGGGCCTCTATGACCTGTCCACAACATCACGCCCGGTACACCCATTTTTTTTTTCATGAACTTTTGACCCTAAGTCAACTTGATAGTGACACAAACTAAAATATAAGGCAAAGTCTTTGAGAGAATGAAATAAAATAAAGCCTTCAATAAGTGACAGGTATCCAATTATAAGTAAGCAGCATCTGCAAATACACCAGTATACAAAACAACAGCCACTATAATGAAAACAACCCTGTACACAAACAAATAAATGTGTCAAGTGGATTGCTAGACAAATAACACTGGACCTTTTATAACCCGTCTTATTAGCAGCAGCAGTCAGCAGCAGCAAGTTAAAAATTCGCTGAAATCCACAAGAACTGAGGTATACTTATCAGAAATTTGTTAAGAGAACCTATTGCAGAAACACTGCAATTACTGTCAACAACCACAATTTCATGATCAGCCCTGGAGAGTGAATAATAGCAGCAGAAGTTAAATGTATAGAGCACAACGACGACCATAACATCAATGGCCAACATAATGGCTTGATTCAACATTAATTTTCATTAAAGAGGCTCTACCTATATATTTTATTCCACCAATTGATATAAACTTTACTTAATCATAAAGAGGACTACGAAAAAGGTAAAAGGCAATAATTTTACCCAATGTAATATGCGTTTTGCTAGGAAAAAAACAGGATTGAAAAGATCGGATTTTTGAAATTGTATTCGTAATTGTTTTAGACAAGCCGATGACGAAGATTTTCCGATCTTATTCGTTTACAATCGGAACTGCCTCGTCGGACTGGCGAAAAGTTCCGAACGATTCGTTTACTATCGGAATTGCCCCGAATAGTTTGTTTTCGTTCAACTGAATCGCATTGCGCATGTCCGAGAAAATCGTAAACACACGTAGTTCTCCGGCAGGAATAAACGGCTGGGCAGCATTTTATTTAAGATATTGTTTTGATCATAATTAATAATTTACAGAACAGGAATACGGACCATGTTTCTTCTTAGAATACTCATAAAATAGCTTTATATACATATAAATGCAGTAATATTGAGTATTTAATATTTTACATTAAAAATCGCGTAGATATAGGTAGTGCCTCTTTAACAACATGGTGACAAACAAGTTATTTATATAAATCGTTTTCATAATAGTTTCATGATCAGCCCTGGAGAGTGAATAATAGCTGCAGAAGTTAAATGTATAGGGCACAACGACAACCATAACATCAATGGCCAACATAATGGCTTGATTCAACATTAATTTGCATTAACAACATGGTGACAAACAAGTTATTTATATAAATTGTTTTCATAATAGTTTCATGATCAGCCCTGGAGAGTGAATAATAGCAGCAGAAGTTAAATGTATAGGGCACAACGATCACCATAACATCAATGGCCAACATAATTTAGTGTTCTAATGTGTATAGCTCTACTAAATCAGTGATTAAAGGGTCACACGGCAATATTTTTTCATTTTTATTTTTTATTCGAATTAGCCGCACAATTTATTAATCCAGTATCATTTGGACTTAGAAGTTGCTTGCATGTTTCTTATTATTATGCCATGTTTAAATATATAATTGATGCAATATAATCAACAGTGAGTAATATCAACTTTTTATTTATTTTTATTTTTTATTTATTTTTATTAACCCAACTGACTTAAAGCCATAATTTATTAACCCGATTGACTTAAAGCCATAATAAAGTAGAACACAAGTCCTGTTTCCGTAAGCGTTGCAACAAAGGGTAGGTCAATGCTTTTTTTCCGCCTTTCTCTGCGTCTAATCCTACAGATTACATACTCCAATATTACGTGCACTTGCACACAATGGATTGCAGAGCTCCGGACCTCCCTTTAAAGGGAAGGTCAATGCTTTTTTCCGCCTTTCTCTGCGTCTAATTCTACAGATTACATACTCCAATATTACGTGCACTTGCACACAATGGATTGCAGAGCTCCGGACCTCCCTTAAAAACAATATTGCAAGACATGCTGTTTTACTCGACATAACAGAAGGTCAAATGGGGAGTGGCGAATAATTGAATTGGATAAGCCTTACATCTGATACCACCTGCAGAAAATGGCCGCATCATTAGAGACAGATAATTGGTGTAGCCTACGATTTACAAACTCATTAATAAACCAAAAACAAATAAGCAGGATTGCGAAAATTAATTATGAAAATTATCAATCCCACTTAAATAAAAGGACGTATGTCGATGAACGACAAATCCCATTATTGTCCAAACATTAAACATAGTAGATGTTAAATATCGTGAAATGTAACCATGATATGCTATTTATCATTTCGTGTTTAACAATATTCATGTTGATTGATCTGTTATGGCATGATATTGACGTCATCGTATGTATGCATTTGGTTCAGCTAGACAGTACATAAGACATTGACCAGCCGATCTACTGGGTTTTGAAAGTCATGTTTTCTGATATAAGACCCACTTACGCAGATCTCACACAACAACTGTATTGACCATAAAGCCAACAATTGTCGCAATACTATGTGTCGCTAACCTCTCAAATTTTAATCTACTTTCTCTTATAAGTCAACTACTTCACAGCCAATGTAAACTCTGTCTTCTGTCCATCCATCGTCATATGTATATCGTATGTTTGTAGGTATCTGTTATGCAAAAGAAAATATAATACCATTTAAAATTTTAACTTTTAACTCTGATTATATTAATGAATAAAGGTGTAACTCGCGTATCATTACTTAATTTCAATATGGTATATCAACTTACGTCGTGGCTACATCAGATATTGATTGTATAACATCCATATATATCATATAAAATATAAAATATAAAACCTACATTATACGTCATGTTTATTGTTCATTTTGAAACACTACTAATCTATTCAATTTGAGCGCTCAACTAAAAATAGAACCTATTTACATTTTGACGTTCCAGTTTGGCTGCGACACTAGCAAGGCTATTTTTGAAAAATGAAGGCAATAGTTGGCATTAGCTAAGCTCCTTTAAGTATACAATTGTATGTCAGAAACTTTAAGTTAGCGCCAATGTCCTTAGGAAACATTTATGGCCGATTAAGTTTTATTATGACGTCATAACCTTACCTGTTAACGCTAACTTGTTATTAAAAAGTGTTGTCAAAATGCGAACTGGATATACCGATATATTGTACATGGATGCAAATCAGATAAAAATAATAGTAAAAATAATAATAATAATAACATCTCTATGTTTATCAGCGTAGATCAGATTCGTTTTACATTATAAGGAATTGTTATTACCTTTTTTATTTAATATTCCAAATTAGTTTCCATTTTTATTCCTAAATATAAAAACACGTCTGCACCGTCAGTCTCGAGGGCGGGAAATGGCATTTTACAATTACACATTGTTGTATGTAACTTCTGAAGAGAATACCAACTAACCGCGTGATTTTAAACGAAGAGTGGGTTTGTTTTTAGTCTGTGTCATATTATTTGACTTTTTGTATTAATATTAAAATTGAATGTAGTTATATGCGTCTGTCGCATACTTATTATGCAGACCGATATATATTCAGATGTAAGAAGTATTGATTGAAAAACTAAGATGCAAATTTATTCCTGTTTAAAAAAAAAGATATAATGCGTCGGTCATGTAGCACGTAATACTATAATATATATTCGTGCCTATGATGCATCACGCATTAAACATAATGTAGATTTAAATTTAATTTATTCCGTAAATAGTATGTATGTGCTTTATATATTGAGATGTAAGAAGTATTGATTGAAATACTAAGATGCAAATGTATTCCTTTTTAAAAAAAGGTAAAATAAATCGGTCATGTAGTACGTAATACTATAATATATATTCGTGCCTATGATGATCCACGCATTAAACATATTGTGGATTTAAATTTAATTTATTCCGTAAAATAGTATGTATGTGCTTTATATATTCAGATGTAAGAAGTATTGATTGAAAAACTAAGATGCAAATTTATTCCTTTTTTAAAAAAATATATAATTCGTCGGTCATGTAGCACGTAATACTATTCTATATATTCGTGCCTATGATGCATCACGCATTAAACATAATGCAGATTTAAATTTAATTTATTCCGTAAAATAGTATGTATGTGCTTTATATATTCAGATTGTAAGAACGTTAAAAACAGTAGGTGAGTGACCATTTGAATTATTTTATCAATTTTTGCCATAAAAGGTTGTAAAAAAACTCGTATTTTTTTGTTGACACTATAGGAAGGATTCCGTTATTTTTATGTGAAAGTAGTTCCTTATTTCTATTTCGCGGCTCTTAGCAAGCACGAGCAAAAGTTCCCGTGCAATATCAATGCGTGCAATATCGTAGAATATTGCACGCTTGGCTCAATGCAAACTAAACGGGACAATATATAAGTATACAATAATATAATATATATTCGTACCTATGATGCATCACGCATTAAACATAATGTAGATTTAAATTTAATTGATTCCGTAAAATAGTATGTATGTGCTTTCTATATTCAGATGTAAGAAGTATTGATTGAAAAACTAAAATTCCAATTTATTCCTTTTTAAAAAAAAAGATATAATCCGTCGGTCATGTAGCACGTAATACTTTAATAAATATTCGTGTCTATGATGCATCACGCATTAAACATAATGTAGATTTAAATTTAATTGATTCCGTAAATAGTATGTATGTGCTTTATATATTGAGATGTAAGAAGTATTGATTGAAAAACTAAGATGCAAATGTATTCCTTTTTAAAAAAAGGTAAAATAAATCTGTCATGTAGTACGTAATACTATAATATATATTCGTGCCTATGATGAACCACGCATTAAACATATTGTGGATTTAAATTTAATTTATTCCGTAAAATAGTATGTATCTGCTTTATATATTCAGATGTAAGAAGTATTGATTGAAAAACTAAGATGCAAATTTATTCCTTTTTTAAAAAATATATAATTCGTCGGTCATGTAGCACGTAATACTATAATATATATTCGTGCCTATGATGCATCACGCATTAAACATATTGTGGATTTAAATTTAATTTAGCCCGTAAAATAGTATGTATGTGCTTTGTATATTCAGATGTGCCTATGATGCATCACGCATTAAACATAATGTAGATTTAAATTTAATTTATTCCGTAAAATAGTATGTATGTGCTTTGTTCTTTCTTTTTCGAAACTATAAACTATCTTAAAGACGTTAATATATATGCATTTGAGAGAAATAGATCTCCATAGTACATGACGTTTTTATATACTTAACTATTTGAATATGCCTTGCGTAAATACAATGGTGTATGTGTGTTTTTCGTAGGCTGTTTTATGTTGGAGTTTCTCTCATTAAAAAGACCATCCATCTTATTTGGCAGAGCTGTGAACTTTAAAATGGCAGCGCTATATTCCCCAAGCGGCTGTGAGCTGGATGACACGTGATTGTTGAATTGTTTATATATCGCGGGAATGACATGGCAAATTAATATTTCGTATTATATTCTACAAAAGTATTTACTAAGATATGTCTTGTTATACAATAACACTTTATTATTATTAATATTAGAAAGAGTACATATTCTTTTTTCTATCTCTGTTACGCATGAGATATGTAAATCAGTGTCATTATTTTCTTTATTGTCCAAACATAAAACATAGTAGGTGTTAAATATCGTGAAATGTAACCATGATATGCTATTTATCATTTTGTGTTTAACAATATTTTGTTGATTGATCTGTTATGGCATGATATTGACGTCATCGTATGTATGCATTTGGTTCAGCTAGACAGTACATAAGACATTGCCCAGCCGATCTACTGGGTTTTGAAAGTCATGTTTTCTGATATAAGACCCACTTACGCAGATCTCACACAACAACTGTATTGACCATAAAGCCAACAATTGTCGCAATGCTATGTGTCGCTAACCTCTCAAATTTTCATCTACTTTCTCTTATAAGTCAACTACTTCACAGCCAATGTAAACTCTGTCTTCTGTCCATCCATCGTCATATGTATATCGTATGTTTGTAGGTATCTGTTATGCAAAAATAAATATAATACCATTTAAAATTGTAACTTTTAACTCTGATTATATTATTGAATAAAGGTGTAACTCGCGTATCATTACTTAATTTCAATATGGTGTGTCAACATACGTCGTGGCTACATCAGATATTGATTGTATAACATCCATATATATCATATAAAATATAAAATATAAAACATACAGTATACGTCATGTTTATTGTTTATTTTCAAACAATACTAATCTATTCAATTTGAGCGCTCAACTAAAAATAGAACCTATTTACATTTTGACGTTCCAGTTTGGCTGCGACACTAGCAAGGCTATTTTTGAAAAATGAAGGCAATAGTTGGCATTAGCTAAGCTCCTTTAAGTATACAATTGTATGTCAGAAACTTTAAGTTAGCGCCAATGTCCTTAGGAGACATTTATGGCCGATTAAGCTTTATTATGACGTCATAACCTTCCCTGTTAACGCTAACTTGTTATTAAAAAGTGTTGTCAAAATGCGAACTGGATATACCGATATATTGTACATGGATGCAAATCAAATAAAAATAATAGTAAAAATAATAATAATAATAACATCTCTATGTTTATCAGCGTAGATCAGATTCGTTTTACATTATAAGGAATTGTTATTACCTTTTTTATTTAATATTCCAAATTAGTTTCCATTTTAATTCCTAAATATAAAAACACGTCTGCACCGTCAGTCTCGAGGGCGGGAAATGGCATTTTACAATTACACATTGTTGTATGTAACTTCTGAAGAGAATACCAATTAACCGCGTGATTTTAAACGAAGAGTGGGTTTGTTTTTAGTCTGTGTCATATTATTTGACTTTTTGTATTAATATTAAAATTGAATGTAGTTATATGCGTCTGTCGCATACTTATTATGCAGACCGATATATATTCAAATGTAAGAAGTATTGATTGAAAAACTAAGATGCAAATTTATTCCTGTTTAAAAAAAAATATATAATGCGTCGGTCATGTAGCACGTAATACTATAATATATATTCGTGCCTATGATGCATCACGCATTAAACATAATGTAGATTTAATTTACTTTATTCCGTAAAATAGTATGTATGTGCTTTATGTATTAAGATTGTAAGAAGTATTGATTGAAAAACTAAGATGCAATTTATTCTTTTTTAAAAAATATATATAATGCGTCGGTCATGTAGCACGTAATACTATAATATATATTCGTGCCTATGATGCATCACGCATTAAACATAATGTAGATTTAAATTTAATTTATTCCGTAAAAAGTATGTATGTGCTTTATGTATTCAGATTGTAAGAAGTATTGATTGAAAAACTAAGATGCAATTTATTCTTTTTTTAAATATATATATAATGCGTCGGTCATGTAGCACGTAATACTATAATATATATTCGTGCCTATGATGCATCACGCATTAAACATAATGTAGATTTAAATTTAATTTATTTCGTAAAATAGTATGTATGTGCTTTGTTCTTTCTTTTTCGAAACTATAAACTATCTTAAAGACGTTAATATATATGCATTTGAGAGAAATAGATCTCCATAGAACATGGCGTTTTTATATATTTAACTATGTGAATATGCCTTGCGTAAATACAATGGTGTACGTGTGTTTTTCAAAGGCTGTTTTATGTTGGATTGTCTCTCATTAAAAAGACCATCCATCTTGTTTGACAGAGCTGTGAACTTTAAAATGGCAGCGCTATATTCCCCAAGCGGCTGTGAGCTGGATGACACGTGATTGTTGAATTGTTTATATATCGCGGGAATAATATGGCAAATTAATAATTAATTGGTTTAACACTTGTCTCAGGTTAATAATCAAGATGAACGCATCAATGGCAGCCATGAGTGCGATCTAGGCGAACATGTTTCATATCAAATGTCAATGGCTGTTCCCAGTGTTGATACCTACGGTCATGGTCGTGATGTAGAATCTTGGAATCACGATCATCGTAGTCATAAATCAGTGCCATCATGGCAACTCTATCCAAATTATGTGCATTATTAAGTGTATGTACTACTGCCCTGTTACTTTACACAAAGGTGGTCATAAGCGGAAGGATGATCCTAACAATTACCGTGCTATAACATTGTCATCGTCGATTTTAAAGTTGTATGAGCGCATTTTATTAAAACGACTACAAAGTAGTGTTATTAAGCCTATACATGGGTTACAAGGAGGATTTCAAGAGCAGATAGGTTGCGTTATGACGTCATTTTTATATCGCGAATGTAGTTTATATTGTAAAGAAAATGGTAGTAAACTATTTAGTTGTTTTCTTGACTCTAAACAAGCCTTTGATAGACTTTGGCATGATGGCCTTTTCTACAAGCTTCGTAAGCTTAATATTCCACACAAACTATGGTTGATGATAGTTGAAATGCACGAAGGCATGTCTAGCTTTGTCTTCAATAAAGGTTTCAAGTCGGACTGGTTCCCTATAAAAGAAGGTACCAGACAAGGCGGGGTGTGGTCTCCCTTTCTCTACCTCATCTACTTAAATGATCTTATTGAAGAGCTCTGTGATTGTAATCTCGGCTTAAAAATAGGCAACATTAAGTTATGTTGCCCTACCGTGGCTGATGATATAACTTTATTAAGTCTTTCCAATCATGGACTTCAACGTATGCTAAGCATCTGCTACGAATACTCGTGTTTATGGCGTTACGAATACAATTCTTCGAAATCAGCAGTAATGGTTCTAAATAAAACTAGATTTGCCTATAATAATACAAACAGAGCATGGATGCTCGGCAATGACAATGTCAACGAAGTTGAAAAGTTTAACCATTTGGGAATAACGTGCAGTAAATACTTGAAATTAACAGATAATATAAAGTCCTGTTGCAATAAAATAAAAGGCACATATTTTAGTTGGGTAAACCCTGGTCTGTTTGACAATGGTCTGCAGCCACTAACATGTAAGAAGATTTGCAATGCTGTGGTTCTTCCAAAAACCCTATATGGCAGTGAATGTTGGTCTTTTTTGAGTATGAGTGATGTTTTAACATTAGAGAGGTCACATCGACTATGCGTAAAACATATGCAATGTTTTCATATTAGAACAAGAACTGATGTGGCTTTAAGTTTGCTTAATTGTTTACCAATTGCATCTGAGATAGACCGACGGAAACTTACCTTTCTGGGACAACTGTGTAGGTTACAAAGAGATTGTGCAGTAAAACAGATGTTTTAATCAGGATAAGCGCATTTACAATTAACAACTGCTTGACAGGTTTTATTCCAGACATATACACTATCCTTAATAGATATGGCCTTACGCATGTCCTGGACGGGTACGTTTCGAATGGTCACTTTCCTAGCAAACTGTGCTGGAAAAAGCTAGTGAATGGTAAAATAAATGAAACTATAAGCACTGAATTGAATAATAGGCTTGCTGAACCTGAATTTATGAGGTTTTGCTCAATTCATAGTAGTTATAGAGAATCAAATGTATGGTTATATGCTAGAAATCAACCAACATCTCTCAAATATTGTAAGGCTGTTTGTGCGATTATTGCAAATATAACGAGAATAAATGAAAACTGCAAAAGGTGTGATGTAATAACAGACAATGTGGTTGACCATTGCATATGCAATTGCCCATACGAAGCAAATGAAAGAACTAATTTGTGGTTAACAATACAAAACCAATTTGGATTACATGTAAAAGAAACCCTTTCGGCGCTTAACAAAAGCGACGTTGTTAATGTGTTCCTTGGTGCCAACAGTAACATGATTGAAACACTTCTCTCAGATGAAATATACCGGTTTTATGGTACGATATTTAGGTGCATACATGGGTGTAGTTAAAATATGTTACAGTGTAAACATAAATTAATTATATAATATGAATGCTTCAGCGCCAGTTCCTGGCACAGATTCGATTTTGCTTGATTTTGCATATATAACTGCCAACATGTATATACGTTCTTGTTTTGTTTGTGTAATTATTTTGTAATTGGTTATCTGTCATTGTTGTTTGTATACTATGTGAATCTCCTGGAGGAAATAAAGAATATTATTATTATTATTATCTTGTTATACAGTAACACTTTATTATTATTAATATTAGAAAGAGTATATATTCTTTTTTCTATCTCTGTTACGCATAAGATATGTAAATTAGTGTCATTATTTTCTTTATTGTATCATAAATAGAACAAACAATTCCTTAGAAGAAATGTGTTTGAAGGATGGGCACCACTATCTCAATAATGATACAAACTTCACCAAATTTGGAATGCCTGACACAACAATGTATCGTGACAACTCACATTTAAACACAAAAGGCAGTAAAGCTTTAGGCAGTAGCATGAGGAATGCATTAAAGGTGTTGATGCACTATTTTCAAACAAGATTTATTTAAAAGGACTCTGAAAAACTTGAAAAAAGCTGGAATAATTATAAAAATGCCACGAAAAATGAAGGAGATATGACCTATTGAAAATGTTCAAAGAATATAAATGGAGGCCGCCATCTTGGAACGAAGACGTCATCACGCCTATTTACCATATATGGTATATTGACAAAATATAGTTTAAAGCAAAGAAAATCAATGCAAATTGATTTAAAAATAAATATACAGATGTAAAATGTATAAACTGTATGCTTATTTTCCATTTGCAGTGATTTTCATTGCTTTAAAATACTTTTTCTCGATATGCCACATACGGTAAAAAGGCGTGATGACGTCATCGTTACAAGATGGCCGCCTCCATTTATGTTTCTTTGCAATTTTTCAATAGGTCATATCTCCTTTATTCTTTATGGCATTTTGATAGTTCTTCCAGCTTTTTTCAAGTTTTTCAGAGCATGAGAATAGACATGAGTATTTTCGTCGAGGGAGATTTTCAGGGGGGAGAAGTACTCAAGACAACACGGAGATTATGTACAAGCCACTACCATCGTTCTACACACCACCTTGGATGAAGAACCGCAATCCATGGGGTCTTCCGGGACATCAGTGGGCGTAAAACAATGTACTTTGACAGGTTTTGACAAAAACAAAGACACTGATAACTGTTCTATAAATTGCATTAGTTCTTGTTCAAATCATTGTGTTAATAATGCCTGTTTTTGCTTAAACCATGAGGCCCAGTATTCTGTTAATAATTATGCTTAGAATGAGACTAAAAACAGTCTGTTGAATTCCAAATGTAGTCCAAGTAATCGTGCTACTAAATTAAATGAAACTGATACTGTTAATGCTAATGATATTACTAATTGTAATCAACATCCAATCCAACTTTTGACACATGGTTTACACAGAAGGGGCTTAATATAATTCACCTCAATATTCATTATCTTTATCCTAAGCTGGATGAGATTAAACTACTGCTTATATCACAACAACAACATATTGATATTATATGCTTATGTGAAACATTTTTGAACAATACGTTTTCGGACAATGAACTTCGATTAGAAAATTTCAAACTATTTAGAAAAGATAGGATTACAAATGGCGGTGGATTAATTATTTATGTCAGAGAAGATATACCATGTGTTCAAAGATTGGACCTTGAAAATAGTTCAGTTGAATCTACATGGCTTGAGATCCTAGAATCTAATACTAAACATGTTCTACTATGCTATACATACAGACCACCATCTTTAAATGCAAACTGGCTAAATAATTATACAGCTGCATTAGAGAAATCATTTGCAGAAGAAAAAGAATGTCTTGTCCTTGGTGACTTTAATTTCGGTTTACTCAAATCAGATAGGAATGTCAAAACATGGCTTGATCTCATGGAGTCTGTCAATCTAACTCAATTGGTTACCAAACCCACTAGGGTAACAACTTATTCATCTACATTGATAGACCATGCGTTTTCGAATATGCCGCAGAACATATCTGAAGTATATATTCCTTTATACTCAATAAGTGATCAATATCCTATTTGTTTAACTCGAAAAGTTTCAGCTAAGTATATTAAGGGCCTGTGCATTAAACCATAAGTTTTAGATCTATGAAACATTTTGACGAAACTAGATTCATAAATGATCTTTCCGAACAACCCTGGTCAATAGTTGACGTGTATGATAATCCAGACGATTCCCTAGATTGATTTATTGAAATGTTTAATGCAGTCCTAAAACAGCATGCCCCAAAAAGAAAGAAACACGTTAAAAAAGTAAATCAACCAAATTGGATGAAAACTAATATTCTTGATGCAATTAAAAGAAGAGATTATTTCCACAAGAAAAAAGACTCGGTAAATTACAAGATATGGAGGCAGAAAGTTAAAAGTCTCATTGTTCAAGCTAAACAACAATAGTACAGTGAAACAATAAATTCAAATAAGCGAAATCCTAAACAACTATGGAATAGTATACATGAGTTATCTGGATTTAAAAGTCAAGTTCAGTCCAATTATATAAATGATGACGACGGACATCCTATAATTGATCCGTATTTGGCAGCAAATACATTTAATACACACTTTTCTACAGTTTTTGAAAAGTATCAAGAAAATAACGCGCCCGTCACAAATTACACTAATGTCCCACTAGAAAATCTCATCGACGACAAAATGCGAAAGTCTCCGAAATTTAATATTCCACTGATACCTCTGTCCTTTGTTGAAAGTCAACTTAAATCTCTTGATACTACCAAGTGTACCGGTTCCGACGAACTGAGTGCCAGATTTTTGAAAATGCTACTGTAATCGCCCCCATTCTTACGAAAATATCAAAAACGACAAGGTCAATTATAGGCCAATATCAATACGTCCAGTTATTTCTTTAATATTTGAACGTCATGTTAGTATACATTTGAGACGGCATCTTGAAGAAAATAGGTTGTTTTATTCACGACAATCTGGCTTTAGGGCAAATCACTAGTGTCAAACTGCCCTTATACGAATATTAGATGACTGGATTGCAGCCATTGACAACAATGAAATTGTTGGTACTCTATTTCTTGATCCATCAAAGGCGTTTGATTTAGTTGATCATACTACATTGCAGCAAAAGTAAAAAAAATACAAAATAGATAGTTCTGCACTTTCCTTGTTTTCATCATATCTGAATAACAGACACCAGCAACACTGTATTTACAGTGGATTCACCTTCCGATATATTAGTCAATGACTAAGTCTTGCAGTTCTATTTAAACATATTTCCATTTACTGAATATATCACTTTAAATGCATTTTACTTGTAAATATTGTATATATTGTATTGTTGAGGGCCTCATGGTAGATTGACTAGTTTCAAATGAGTTCTCTCGTTAAATAAAGTCTTTATTATTATTATTATTATTATTATTATTATTATTATTATTATTGTCCAAACATAAAACATAGTATGTTAAATATCGTGAGATGTAACCATGATATGCTATTTATCATTTCGTGTTTAACAATATTCATGTCAATTCATATGTTATGGCATGATATTGACGTCATCGTATGCATGCATTTGGTTCAGCTATACAGTACATAAGACATTGACAAGTCCAACTACAAGGTTTTGAAAATCATGTTTTATGATATAAGACCCACTTACGCAGATCTCACACAACAACTGCATTGACCCTAAAGCCACAATTGCCGCAATGCTATGTGTCGCTGACCTCCCAAATTTTAATCTACTTTCGCTTAGAAGTCAACTACTTAATTCTGTCTTCTGTCCATCCATCGTCATAATTATGTATATCGTATGTTTGTAGGTATCTGTTATGCAAAAGACAATATAATACCATTTAAAATTCGCGTATCATTACTTAATATCAATATTTTATTTCAACATACGTCGTGGCTACATCAGATATTGATTGTATAACATACATATAGATCATATAAAATATAAAATATAAAACATTCATTATACGTCATGTTAATTTTGAAACAATAATAATCTATTGAATTTTAGCGATCAACTAAAAAAATTGAAGTTCCAGTCTGCACTGTCTGTTTCGAAGGCGGGAAATGGTATTTTACAATTTCACATTGTTGTATGTAACGTCTCAAGAAAATACCAATTAACCCCGTGATTTTAAACGAAGAGTGGGTTTGTTTTTAGTCTGTGTCATATTATTTGACTTTTAGTATTAATATTAAAATTGAATGTAGTTATATGCGTCTGTCGCATACTTATTATGTGGACCGATATTTATTTAAATGTCAGAAGCATTGATTGAAAAACTAAGATGCAAATTATACCTTTTTAAAAAAAAAAATATAATGCGTCGGTCATGTAGCACGTAATACTATACTATATATTCGAGCCTATGAAGCATCACGCATTAAACATAATGTTGATTTAAATTTAATTTATTCCGTAAATAGTATGAATGTGCTTTATATATTCTGATTGTAAGAAGTATTGATTGAAAAACTAAGATGCAAATTATACCTTTTTAAAAAAAATAATATAATGCGTCGGTCATGTAGCACGTAATACTATACTATATATTCGAGCCTATGAAGCATCACGCATTAAACATAATGTTGATTTAAATTTAATTTATTCCGTAAAATAGTATGTATCTGCTTTATATATTGAGATGTAAGAAGTATTGATTGAAAAACTAAAATCCCAATTTATTCCTTTTTAAAAAAAAAAATATAATGCGTCGGTCATGTAGCACGTAATACTATAATATATGTTCGTGCCTATGATGCATCACGCATTAAACATAATGTAGATTTAAATAGCATGCATGCAATTTATTTAAAAGCGCAGGTCCTGTGGCATATAATATCATGATAAATATATGTGACTATGAGATATCACGGGCGCTAATATATTCCTTGGCATTAACAAATATATTATTAAAATATAAATGCAATTTAGTCCGTCACCGACTATGTATGCATGTCATAATTACATAACAATTATTTATATCTATGACATCATGCATGCATCTCCATTCCTTGGTTTTAAAATTATAATTCAATTCAAATATAATGTTTTCGTTACTGGGTATGTATGTGTGTTTGTTGAGAAATTATTTTGAACCTTATCTTCTAATTATGTAGTTTTAGTAGAATATTAAGTGTCGGGATCTTTTCGATTTTTCGAAACTATAAAGTTTTTTCAGACGTTAATATATATGCATTTGAGAGAAATAGATCTCCATAGTACATGGCGTTTTTATATACTTAACTATATGCATATGCCTTGTGTAAATACAATGGTGTATGTGTGTTTTTCGTAGGTTGTTTGATGTCGGAGTTTCTCTCATTAAAAAGACCATTCATCTTGTTTGACAGAGCTGTGAACTTTAAAATGGCAGCGCTATATTCCCCAAGCGGCTGTGAGCTGGATGACACGTGATTGTTGAATTGTTTAAATATCGCAGGAATGATATGGCAAATTAATATTTCGTATTATATATTCTACAAAAGTATTTACTAAGATATGTCTTTTTATACAATAGCACTTTATTATTATTAATATTAGAAAGAGTATATATTCTTTTTTCTATCTCTGTTACGCATGAGATATGTAAATTAGTGTCATTATTTTCTTTATTGTCCAAACATAAAACATAATAGATGTTAATTATCGTGAGATGTAACCATGATATGCTAGTCATCATTTCGTGTTTAACAATATTCATGTTGATTGATCTGTTATGGCATGATATTGACGTCATCGTATGTATGCATTTGGTTCAGCTAGACAGTACATAAGACATTGCCCAGCCGATCTACTGGGTTTTGAAAGTCATGTTTTATGATGTAAGACCCACTTAGCAGATCTCACACAACAACTGCATTGACTCTAAAGCCAACAATTGCCGCAATGCTATGAATCGCTAACCTCCCAAATTGTAATCTACTTTTGCTTAGAAGTCAACTACTTCACAGCCAATGTAAACTCTGTCTTCTGTCCATCCATCGTCATATGTATATCGTATGTTTGAATGTATCTATTATGCAAAAGACAATATAATACCATTTACAATTTTAACTTTTAACTCTGATTATATTATTGAATAAAGGTGTAACTCGCGTATCTTTACTTAATTTCAATATTTTATTTCAACATTCGTCGTGGCTACATCAGATATTGATTGTATAACATCCATATATATCATATAAAATATAAAATATAAAACCTACATTATACGTCATGTTTATTGTTCATTTTGAAACAATACTAATCTATTCAATTTGAGCGCTCAACTAAAAATAGAACCTATTTACATTTTGACGTTCCAGTTTGGCTGCGACACTAGCAAGGCTATTTTTGAAAAATGAAGGCAATAGTTGGCATTAGCTAAGCTCCTTTAAGTATACAATTGTATGTCAGAAACTTTAAGTTAGCGCCAATGTCCTTAGGAAACATTTATGGCCGATTAATTTTATTATGACGTCATAACCTTCCCTGTTAACGCTAACTTGTTATTAAAAAGTGTTGTCAAATGCGAACTGGATATACCGATATATTGTACATGGATGCAAATCAGATAAAAATAATAGTAAAAATAATAATAATAATAACATCTCTATGTTTATCAGCGTAGATCAGATTCGTTTTACATTATAAGGAATTGTTATTACCTTTTTTATTTAATATTCCAAATTAGTTTCCATTTTTATTCCTAAATATAAAAACACGTCTGCACCGTCAGTCTCGAGGGCGGGAAATGGCATTTTACAATTACACATTGTTGTATGTAACTTCTGAAGAGAATACCAACTAACCGCGTGATTTTAAACGAAGAGTGGGTTTGTTTTAAGTCTGTGTCATATTATTTGACTTTTAGTATTGATATTAAAATTGAATGTAGTTATATGCGTCTGTCGCATACTTATTATGCAGACCGATATATATTCAAATGTAAGAAGTATTATACGTCATGTTTATTTTGAAACAATAATAATCTATTGAATTTGAGCGCTCAACTAAAAATAGAACCTATTTACATTTTGATGTTCCAGTTTGGCTGTTACACTATCAAGGCTATTTTTGAAAAATGAAGGGAATAGCTGGCATAAGCTAAGCTCCTTTAAGTATACAATTGTATGTCAGACTCATTAAGTTAACGCCAATGTCCTTAGGAAACATTTATGGCAGGTTAAGCTTTATTATGACGTCATAACCTTCCCTGCTAACGCTAACTTGTTATTAAAAATTGTTGTCAAAAATGCGAACTGGAACGTCGGTATACCGATATATTGTACATGGATGCAAATCAAATAAAAATAATAGTAAACATAATAATAATAATAACATCTCTATGTTAATCAGCGTAGATCACATCCGTTTTACATTATAAGGAATTTTTTATAAGCTTTTTTATACGTTTTACATTATAAGGAATTGTTATTACCTTTTTTATGGAATATTCCAAAAAAGTTTCATTTAAACTGCCTGAATATAAAAACACGTCTGCACCGTCTGTCTCGAGTGCGGGAAAGCGGGAAATGGCATTTTACAATTACACATTGTTGTATGTAACGTCTGAAGAGAATACCAATTAACCCCGTGATTTTAAACGAAGAGTGGGTTTGCTTTTAGTCTGTGTCATATTATTTTGACTTTTAGTATTGATATTAAAATTGAATGTAGTTATATGCAGACCGATATATATTCAGAATCGTCCATTCATAATTCGCATACCTGATGATTTGCAATAAAATAATAAATAATTTCCATTTTCGTTTGTGTTTTTGTCCTCAGAATCTCTTTGTAATGAAACGTCTTCTACATAATCGTCCGGTAATAAGTTCAAATTAAATCAATATTCATTCTCAACATAATCAAAACGTGTCCCCACTCTCGAATTCATATCCCCTGTAATTAAAAAATTACATTTAATGTCAAACTTATTTTCAAAGTACAACATATCATCGGCAATAATATCAAACATATTTTGTTGTACAAACACTTCTCTGCTACGTCCACTTGGAATATTATAACATAAACATAATAATAACGGTTCATTTAAACCGAATAACTTTCCATCCAATTTAAGCCATATAATACAATCATCTACAGTTTTTAATAATAAATCATCGGTAACCAAATGATTGGAAATGTATATAATTAAACCCCCACTGTCTCTACGTGCATTTTAAGCTTTAACGTCCAATGTAATGCGTAACAAGCGAAGCCATCTATTTCATAATTGAGTTCATTATTTTGTCTTCGCTGGTTTGTGTACTTTCTGTTACTTTAGATCGTGCTATTGGAGTTTTAAATACAGAGTCTGGAAAAACATTGGCTGCATCTGGACCACCAATAGCTGCGTTATTCGAGAATGCACTAATGTTTCGCTGGGTTTTGTGTGACGTCCATGTCTGTGCATGTGTTTCAATTTCGTCCGTAGGTTCGAAACCATCAACCCTACTTTCGCGTAACACATTGAACCACTCGGGAAATATATCGTCCTCCATACTACCATCAATGAATAATTTTGCTGGGTATCTGATTTGGATTTTTTTTCTTTTTGAACTCGCGTCTTTCGCTTTTTCTGACATGTATAGATTCTTTCGTGCATCCGCGATCTCATTTGGGTTGTCCCGATCCATACCAAACGTTGTGCCCTTTAATTTGTACGCGTTTTCGACGTAATCCCTGAGGCGCACAATTATCGGATGTTTAGGGTCGTATCTACCTCTGTACGCTTGGTTAACTACTGACCGAGGCGGTGAGCACGCTCTATGCAAATATCAGTTGTGTCAATATTTAGTTCATATCTCCAGAAATTTAGAGTCAATGTTTTGCAATCATTTGTAGATTTGTCTGTGGTCCTAAAAAATATCAGGTTATTTCTCATGCTCCTTGCCTCAAGATCATTTGATTTATATGACAGCATTTTAAGTTTGCGCGATTGCATATCTATGACTTTTTCAACCCGTTCCGTGCGTTTACCTGCCATATATACACTTTGATTTACACTCCTGGTGTCATCTAAACATTTATTTTGATTTTCTTCAACTAAGCTAAGTTTCTCATAGTTTCTATTTAGACTGTTGAAAAGGCATGTCAGTTTTTCGTTTTGTGTCAATTGTGTGAAACACTCACTGTTTAAACTGCCTGTGCTTATCTTCTTGCGTTTCCCCCTCGATCCTTCGACCACCCAGCCGTTACCCCGCCCATCGTTCATCTCAAACCGGATGTGTTGGCACCGACAAATCCATTCCATCTTCTACACTCATACCCGACGAATCACTACTATAGCTACCGTGAGCCATTGCTATTAACACTCAAAATATAAAGAATGCAACCACTTATTCTACTCTTTGTTACTGTATAATGTCGTTTTTTCTTAGCAAATTCTTAGCAAATTCCACAGGGAATCCAGAGCGCTTGACAAAAAAAACTTTATAATAATATATAGACTAGGATGAGAACGCCTATGTAGTGTCAATAGCCATTTTTCACCACGTCTGTAGACTACAGCGAAAAAACATTACGTTTACTATTTTACCCGTTATTTCCCTCCATGTCGATAGTAGACGCACTTAAAACTAAGTATCTGTGTAGCGCAAACGCTAATAATGCTTCCTGACTATATGTGTACTCGTGATATCGCGTACACAAAGCATAAACCGAAAAAAGAAATATAGCACAAGAATCACTAATGTTGACATTGTTAAGGAAATGGCTTGAAATGTCAAGGCAAAATAGATGACGCTTTCTGATTGGCTGAACAATCATTGGTCGTTTATTTTCAGCCAATCAGAAACATCATTTATTTTGCCTTGAAATTTCTAGACTGCTACAAAGCCGTCAATAAAATTAACACTTGTTTCAGTGAAACGGGACATGCGCCGTAGTGCAGTCTATGAAATGTCAAGCCATTTCCTTTTCCGCTGTTTTTAACAATGTCAACATTAGTGATTCTTGTGCTACATTTCTTTTTCGGTTTGTGCTTTGTGTACGCGATATCATGAGTACACATATAGTCAGGAAGCATCATTAGTGAAGCGTACATTGCATTGCGGACAATAACTCCGGTGTTAATGATCCGAACTCGCTCGTTTTCGAACTTACCCACGCTTTTTCTGACGCCAAACATCTGGCCAAATTTGATGAAGATTGGATAAAATATGAAAGCCCTGTCGTGTTAACGAGGGAAAATATATATTCCCCATATTATAAATGTGAAAAAGACAAACTTGAAAAGGTTCAGAAACGATGATTGGACTTACGTTACGACAAAACAATAAATCTACCGAGTTTGGAAGATCGTCACAATAACATAGACTTAGTGGAAACATATAAAATTCTTAACAACCATTATAAACTGAAAAGTGATTCGCTCTTCCATCTTCCGGAAAGAACTCTTCGTGGACACTCAAAAAAACTGCATACGGTCCATTGTAACACCATTATTTAAGATGGGTTACAAATAAAACAAAATGTTACTAATTTATATTTATTGGAATAAGCTGGCCATGGCTTCAACAACATATAGTGTAAAATAAAATATGTAGTTAATCAAATTGGAACATTTCAGGTCAATCCAATGTTCATAGTCCAAACTAAGTTTAAATTGTAACTGACCACTGTACAGTGTAAACCCTGGGAACAGATGTTCACAAAGACAAGTCTTAACATTAAAAACTTCTTGCATAGAAAATAACAAAGTTCTTAGAATACTGTATAGTGTAAAGCCTGGGAACAGATGTTCACAAAGACAAGTCTTAAAATTAAAACTTCTTGCATAGAAAATAACAAAGTTCTTAGAATATTTTAACTACACTATGCTGTGTCCGCGAAATACCGCCACATGCCACTCGACATGTGTATGCCACATGCCGCGTGGCACCGCCAAACATGGGGGAAGCGGAACACAGCTTAGATAATAAAAAATACCTCCAAAGAGGTATGACAGACGTACTTCAACCCATGAAGCGATTATGTCATGTCATATACAAATAAAAAAATCAACCAAAAAACCTCCAAAGAGGTATAACAGACATATTTCAACCAATGAAGCGATTGTGTCATGCCACACGCCGCGTGGCATCGCCAAACATGGGGGAAGCGGAACACAGCTTAGATAATAAAAACCTCCAAAGAGGTATGACAGACGTACTTCAACCAATGAAGCGATTGTGTTATGTCGTATACTGAAACAAAATCAAAAAACTTTAAAAATCAACCAAAAAACCTCCAAAGAGATATAACAGACATACTTCAACCAATGAAGCGATTGTGTCATGTCATATACAAAAAGCTACAAAAAACACAAACAAAAACCTCCGAAAAGTTATAACAGACATACTTTGTTATTATTATTATTGTCCAAGCATAAAACATGTTAAATATCGTGAGATGTAACCATGATATGCTATTTATCATTTCGTGTTTAACAATATTCATGTCAATTCATCTGTTATGGCATGATATTGACGTCATCGTATGTATGCATTTGGTTCAGCTAGACAGTACATAAGACATTGACAAGTCCAACTACAAGGTTTTGAAAATCATGTTTTATGATATAAGACCCACTTACGCAGATCTCACACAACAACTGCATTGACCCTTAAGCCAACAATTGCCGCAATGCTATGTGTCGCTGACCTCCCAAATTTTAATCTACTTTCGCTTAGAAGTCAACTACTTAATTCTGTCTTCTGTCCATCCATCGTCATAATTATGTATATCGTATGTTTGTAGGTATCTGTTATGCAAAAGACAATATAATACCATTTAAAATTTTAACTTTTAACTGATTATATTATTGAATAAAGGTGTAACTCGATCGCGTATCATTATTTAATTTCAATATTTTATTTCAACATACGTCGTGGCTACATCAGATATTGATTGTATAACATCCATATATATCATATAAATATAAAATATAAAACATACATTATACGTCATGTTAATTTTGAAACAATAATAATCTATTGAATTTTAGCGATCAACTAAACAATTTGAAGTTCCAGTCTGCACCGTCTGTTTCGAAGGCGGGAAATGGTATTTTACAATTTCACATTGTTGTATGTAACGTCTCAAGAAAATACCAATTAACCCCGTGATTTTAAACGAAGAGTGGGTTTGTTTTTAGTCTGTGTCATATTATTTGACTTTTAGTATTAATATTAAAATTGAATGTAGTTATATGCGTCTGTCGCATACTTATTATGTAGACCGATATTTATTTAAATGTAAGAAGCATTGATTGAAAAACTAAGATGCAAATTTATTCCTTTTTTTTAAAAAAAAATATATAATCCGTCGGTCATGTAGCACGTAATACTTTGATAAATATTCGTGCCTATGATGCATCACGCATTAAACATAATGTGGATTTAAATTTAATTGATTCCGTAAATAGTATGTATGTGCTTTATATATTGAGATGTAAGAAGTATTGATTGAAATACTAAGATGCAAATTTATTCCTTTTTAAAAGGTAAAATAAATCGGTCATGTAGTACGTAATACTATAATATATATTCGTGCCTATGATGAACCACGCATTAAACATATTGTGGATTTAAATTTAATTTAGCCCGCAATATAGTATGTATCTGCTTTATATATTCAGATTGTAAGAAGTATTGATTGAAAAACTAAGATGCAAATTTATTCCTTTTTTAAAAAAATATATAATTCGTCGGTCATGTAGCACGTAATACTATAATATATATTCGTGCCTATGATGCATCACGCATTAAACATAATGTAGATTTAAATTTAATTTATTCCGTAAAATAGTATGTATGTGCTTTGTTCTTTCTTTTTCGAAACTATAAACTATCTTAAAGACGCTAATATATATCCATTTGAGAGAAATAGATCTCCATAGTACATGGCGTTTTTATATACTTAACTATGTGAATATGCCTTGCGTAAATACAATGGTGTATGTGTGTTTTTCGTAGGCTGTTTTATGTTGGATTTTCTCTCATTAAAAAGACCATCCATCTTGTTTCACACAGCTGTGAACTTTAAAATGGCAGCGCTATATTCCCCAAGCGGCTGTGAGCTGGATGACACGTGATTGTTGAATTGTTTATATATCGCGGGAATGACATGGCAAATTAATATTTCGTATTATATTCTACAAAAGTATTTACTAAGATATGTCTTGTTATACAATAACACTTTATTATTATTAATATTAGAAAGAGTATATATTCTTTTTTCTATCTCTGTTACGCATGAGATATGTAAATCAGTGTCATTATTTTCTTTATTGTCGAAACATAAATCATAGTAGATGTTAAATATCGTGAAATGTAACCATGATATGCTATTTATCATTTCGTGTTTAACAATATTCATGTTGATTGATCTGTTATGGCATGATATTGACGTCATCGTATGTATGCATTTGGTTCAGCTAGACAGTACATAAGACATTGCCCAGCCGATCTACTGGGTTTTGAAAGTCATGTTTTATGATGTAAGACCCACTTAGCAGATCTCACACAACAACTGTATTGACCATAAAGCCAACAATTGTCGCAATACTATGTGTCGCTAACCTCTCAAATTTTAATCTACTTTCTCTTATAAGTCAACTACTTCACAGCCAATGTAAACTCTGTCTTCTGTCCATCCATCGTCATATGTATATCGTATGTTTGTAGGTATCTGTTATGCAAAAATAAATATAATACCATTTAAAATTTTAACTTTTAACTCTGATTATATTATTGAATAAAGGTGTAACTCGCGTATCATTACTTAATTTCAATATGGTGTGTCAACATACGTCGTGGCTACATCAGATATTGATTGTATAACATCCATATATATCATATAAAACATAAAATATAAAACATACAGTATACGTCATGTTTATTGTTTATTTTGAAACAATACTAATCTATTCAATTTGAGCGGTCAATTAAAAATAGAACCTATTTACATTTTGACGTTCCAGTTTGGCTGCGACACTAGCAAGGCTATTTTTGAAAAATGAAGGCAATAGTTGGCATTAGCTAAGCTCCTTTAAGTATACAGTTGTATGTCAGAAACTTTAAGTTAGCGCCAATGTCCTTAGGAAACATTTATGGCCGATTAAGCTTCATTATGACGTCATAACCTTCCCTGTTAACGCTAACTTGTTCTTAAAAAGTGTTGTCAAAACTCGAACTGGATATACCGATATATTGTACATGGATGCAAATCAAATAAAAATAATAGTAAAAATAATAATAATAATAACATCTCTATGTTTATCAGCGTAGATCAGATTCGTTTTACAGTATAAGGAATTGTTATAACCTTTTTTATTTAATATTCCTAATTAGTTTCCATTTTAACTTCCTAAATATAAAAACACGTCTGCATCGTCAGTCTCGAGGGCGGGAAATGGCATTTTACAATTACACATTGTTGTATGTAACTTCTGAAGAGAATACCAATTAACCGCGTGATTTTAAACGAAGAGTGGGTTTGTTTTTAGTCTGTGTCATATTATTTGACTTTTAGTATTAATATTAAAATTGAATGTAGTTATATGCGTCTGTCGCATACTTATTATGCAGACCGATATATATTCAGATGTAAGAAGTATTGATTGAAAAACTAAGATGCAAATTTATTCCTGTTTTAAAAAAAAGATACAATGCGTCAGTCATGTAGCACGTAATACTATAATATATATTCGTGCCTATGATGCATCACGCATTAAACATAATGTAGATTTAAATTTAATTTATTCCGTAAAATAGTATGTATGTGCTTTATATATTCAGATGTAAGAAGTATTGATTGAAAAACTAAAATCCCAATTTATTCCTTTTTAAAAAAAGAAGAAGATATAATCCGTCGGTCATGTAGCACGTAATACTATAATATATATTCGTGCCTATGATGCATCACGCATTAAACATAATGTAGATTTAAATTTAATTTATTCCGTAAAAAGTATGTATGTGCTTTATGTATTCAGATTGTAAGAAGTATTGATTGAAAAACTAAGATGCAATTTATTCTTTTTTAAAAAATATATATAATGCGTCGGTCATGTAGCACGTAATACTATAATATATATTCGAGCCTATGATGCATCACGCATTACACATAATGTAGATTTAAATTTAATTTATTCCGTAAAATAGTATGTATGTGCTTTCTATATTGAGATGTAAGAAGTATTGATTGAAAAAATAAGATGCAAATTTATTCCTTTTTAAAAAAAGATAAAATAGCACGTAACACTATAATATATATTCGTGCCTTTGATGAACCACGCATTAAACATATTGTGGATTTAAATTTAATTTATTCCGTAAAATAGTATGTATGTGCTTTATATATTCTGATTGTAAGAAGTATTGATTGAAAAACTAAGATGCAATTTATTCTTTTTTAAAAAATATATATAATGCGTCGGTCATGTAGCACGTAATACTATAATATATATTCGTTCCTATGATGCATCACGCATTAAACATAATGTAGATTTAAATTTAATTTAGCCCGTACAATAGTATGTATGTGCTTTGTATATTCAGATGTGCCTATGATGCATCACGCATTAAACATAATGTAGATTTAAATTTAATTTAGTTCGTAAAATAGTATGTATGTGCTTTGTTCTTTCTTTTTCGAAACTATAAACTATCTTAAAGACGTTAATATATATGCATTTGAGAGAAATAGATCTCCATAGTACATGGAGTTTTTATATACTTAACTATGTGAATATGCCTTGCGTAAATACAATGGTGTACGTTGTTTTTCGAAGGCTGTTTTATGTTGGATTGTCTCTCATTAAAAAGACCATCCATCTTGTTTGACAGAGCTGTGAACTTTAAAATGGCAGCGCTATATTCCCCAAGCGGCTGTGAGCTGGATGACACGTGATTGTTGAATTGTTTATATATCGCGGGAATGATATGGCAAATTAATAATTAATTGGTTCAACACTTGTCTCAGGTTAATAATCAAGATGAACGCATCAATGGCAGCCATGAGTGCGATCTAGGCGAACATGTTTCATATCAAATGTCAATGGCTGTTCCCAGTGGTGATACCTACGGTCATGGTCGTGATGTAGAATCTTGGAATCACGATCATCGTAGTCATAATCAGTGCCATCATGGCAACTCTATCCAAATTATGTGCATTATTAAGTGTATGTATTACTGCCCTGTTAAGGTATTAATGGAAGAAGACTTTATTCATCAATCAATAGGCCAGAGGCCCGTGAGACATAGTTTACATTCATACAAGCAATTGACATAGCAATATAACAAACAGCATTTTTAGTAATATGAATATATGCTATATACACAATTTATGACAGAAAATAAGCGGAGAAGAAATAAACGGAGAAGGTGAGAAACAGCCTTTCAAATTATATTGCCACTATGAAGATAATCTGTATTGATATTCTACTATCTATACTATCATATATAGTTTATATTACAGTATAATCAACGATAGGTGATAGCCGTTTTTGTTTGTAAATACCACAATGCTCTCTACTATTTATTTGATTTCCAAAGTTCTACAAAAACAAAACAAAATCACACAAAAAACAACATTATGATCAGTGTACAAAAGTAAAAGGTAAAACGTTTTAACTGTGTATACAGACATGTAACAATCTGAGATTATTCTACAAATGATACTATGAATGTTGTATTTTTCTGAGTTCAAATGCTTTGAAGATGTAAACACTTAATTTCTTTTTTACATTTTGATTTTGAGTTTCGAACAGTACTTTTAATTTATACATGCTTGGTCTAGTCCAGTAGAAGCGGTTTATATACGTCTTACGCAAATCATTATACAGTAAGCATTCTAATAAACAATGATATTCGTCCTCTATTTTTTGACAAACAGTACATAATCTGTTTTCGACCTGCATTCTCGGTCTTTGCCATCTGCCAGATTCTATACACAAATTATGAGAAGAAACAATAAGTCTCGTCATAGCGATTCTAAATTTAGGTATATTAAGAGTACTAAGAAAATGTTGAGTACCAAATGTTACAACTTCTCTAAAAAAATACAGCTCTGGTTGAATTATCTATACGAGTTTGCCACGTTTGTAAGCTATTATCATATAAACGTTGTTTAAATATACTTAAGAAAACATGTTTATTGCCAACATTTTGTTGGAGCCAAACATCATGAAACCCTAACCTTGATAATAAATCTTGTACACGTGTAACCCAAGATACTTTATTTGGGTATAAATCAGCATCTATTTTAAGCATATTATATATAAGTTTACAATACTTTTGGTCATTAGTGTTAACAATTTTCAACCAAAATTTAATTATTCTAATATATCTAATATCCTTAATTCTAAATCTGCCAAGAATACCATATATAAAGTCATTTTGAGTAGAACGTTTAACACGTAAAACATTTTTACAATAAATAGTGTGTATTCTCTCAATATTATCTGAACTTTGAAATCCCCAAACTTCGGAGCCATAACATAAAATGGGTAACACAAGTTTATCAAATAAATCTAATCTGTGTGACACAGAAATATCTGTAAATTTCATTAAACATTTGTTTAACTTAAATATTGCTTTCTGTGCTTTACCAGCTAAACTTAATTGTGTTTCATTAAAGGAGCCAAATTGACTAAAGACAATGCCAAGATAGGTCAAAGATTTAACGATTTCAACTGGAGAGTTATTGAACATGAAAACAAGATTTCTGGGTAAAAGTCCAGCTTTTCTAAATATAATTATTTTTGTTTTGTTAACATTAACCTTAAGTTTCCATTTTGTACAGTAAATAGCTAAAATTTCTAACCCTTTCTGTAAACCAATTGATGATTCTGAAAATATCACAATATCGTCAGCGTATAACAGCAAAAATAGTTTGGTCATATAAGTATCAACACCATCAAAATTGTTCAATATAAAATGTTCTTCAATGTCATTTAGAAACATTGAAAACAGAAACGGCGATAAACATTCGCCTTGCCTCACACCTAACATACATGAAAAATCATTTCTTAACATATTATCAAATTTTACACGTGTTTTAATATTTTCATACATACTTTTGATGACTGTAAGGATCTTACCTCTTACACCAAATTTAATTAACTTAGTCCATAAAGTGTTCCTTTCTACATAATCGAAAGCTTTGCTAAAATCTATAAAACTACAATATAATTTTTTACCAGTGTTAATAATGTGTGTAATCAAACCATGCAGTACGAATATATTATCTGTGGTACCCATTCCCCTTCGAAACCCGGCCTGTGCTTCCAAATAAACATTGTTATTTTCGGCCCAATCGTTCAATCGATTATTTAATATTCTTGTAAATAATTTACCTAAAACACTTAACAGTGTTATACCACGATAATTAGTAGGATCGTCAATGGCTCCTTTCTTATGTAAAGGTATGATATATCCTTCAGACCAGGTACTTGGGAAAATACAATAATGAATAATAATAATAACAAGTAAGTTTAACATGGCATGCTTCAATTTATGTTCATGGAATGCGACTGGTCTAATGTCCAGCTCGTATAACCTCAGTACATTACTAAATAATGAAAACATAAATATATGTGGCATATCGGAGCACTGGCTCTATGAAAAAGATTTACATTTTTTAAATAGTATACACCATGATTTTTGTGGTATAGATAAATCAGACTTTGACTTGTCATTGCCGGGGTGTCGAAAGGTGTGCAAAAGAGGAGTTGCTATTATTTGGCGTAAACGATATCAAAACGCTATTATACCCCTAGATTTTGACAATGATAGAATTATCGGTGTTCAGTTACAGATAGAGCAAGGTTATTTTGTTTATGTTATCCAAGTTTACACACCATGTAAAAACCACTCAATGAACACGTTTAGAGAGCATCTAGATAAACTTCGTGATGTCGTTAACATGTATTCTGAACGGGGTAGAGTAATAGTGATGGGTGATTTCAATACACATATCCAAGGCGCTCACTATTTGAAACAAAACGATAATCGAGGAATGGAACTGACCAGATTAATGAATGATCTTAACTTATGTGCTGTGGATACCATGTCCATATGCCAAGGTGCATGATCGAGTAATGTCTCTTATGATTGTATATATCAGTCTCTTATAGATCACATACTGGTCCCTATTGAATGTATAGATATTCTAAACAGATGTGAAATACTTGATGATAATTGCCTCAATGTTTCTAGGCATAGACCAATAATTATACAATTAGAAATTGAGATACGCTTTACAAAGAATGACTGTGTAAGGAGACCTATCAGGTGGCCTAAGATAAGTCAATCTATGTTGGAAATATACAAAACGGAACTGACTTCTAAATAAGAACATGCAATTGAGCGCGTGAGAATGCACGATGAACATGTAAAAGATGATATTAACAAATTGTATACAGGTATTACTAATTCTATTACGGACGTATAAGAAAATATATTTCCTAAAATTATTAAAGACATGCACCGGAATATGCGAGTCAAACGAAATGCATTGCTTTCGGAAGGTAGACCCAGAATGCCGGAAAATATAAGTTTCAAACAGTACAAAAACGCAAAGCGTATATTTCGTAACTATCACCGCAAGTTAGCAGGGCAATATTTGCGTGATCGAGACGTCGAAATAGATAATGTAGCGTCAATTGGCAGTGCCCTTTTCTGGAAGCTTGTTAATAAAAGAAAAACAAAACCATGCTCTAGTGCTGGTAGTGAATTAAAATTTTGCGATAAGATTGACAGAGATCCAAAAGATATAGTTGACCAATGGGGAAACTATTTTGCTGAACTGTATTCAGACATAGAAAAAACACATTTTAATAACGAATTTTACAATCACGTTAAATCGGTCGTTTTGGAGGCTAAAAAAATCCCAGTTGAAGTGGGTCAATCTAATGATATAAGCGTCGAGGACTTAAGAGCTTGTATTAAATGCCTAAAAACCGGTAAAGCATGTGGTATCGATGGTGTTTACAATGAACACATACTACACGGTGGTGCTACGTTAGAAAAAATATTACTCGATTTATTTAATCAAATGTTGAATAACTCATATGTTCCTTCCTCCATGAAGCAATGTATGATAATCACTTTACACAAAGGTGGTCATAAGCGGAAGGATGACCCTAACAATTACCGTGCTATAACATTGTCATCGTCGATTTTAAAGTTGTATGAGCGCATTTTATTAAAACGTAGTGTTATTAAGCCTATACATGGGTTACAAGGAGGATTTCAAGAGCAAATGGGTTGCGTTATGACGTCATTTTTATTTCGCGAATGTAGTTTATATTGTAAAGAAAATGGTAGTAAACTATTTAGTTGTTTTCTTGACTCTAAACAAACCTTTGATAGACTTTGGCATGATGGCCTTTTCTACAAGCTTCGTAAGCTTATTTTCCACACAAACTATGGTTGATGATAGTTGAAATGCACGAAGGCATGTCTAGCTGTGTCTTCAATAAAGGTTTCAAGTCGGACTGGTTCCCTATAAAACAAGGTACCAGACAAGGCGGGGTGTGGTCTCCCTTTCTCTACCTCATCTACTTAAATGATCTTATTGAAGAGCTCTGTGATTGTAATCTCGGCTTAAAAATAGGCAACATTAAGTTATGTTGCCCTACCGTGGCTGATGATATGACTTTATTAAGTCTTTCCAATCATGGACTTCAACGTATGCTAAGCATCTGCTACGAATACTCGTGTTTATGGCGTTACGAAAACAATTCTTCGAAATCAGCAGTAATGGTTCTAAATGAAACTAGATTTGCCTATAATAATACAAACAGAGCATGGATGCTCGGCAATGACAATGTCAACGAAGTTGAAAAGTTTATCCATTTGGGAATAACGTGCAGTAAATACTTGAAATTAACAGATAATATAAAGTCCTGTTGCAATAAAATTAGAGGCACATATTTTAGTTGGGTAAACTCTGGTCTGTTTGACAATGGTCTGCAGCCACTAACATGTAAGAAAATTTGCAATGCTGTGGTTCTTCCAAAAACCCTATATGGCAGTGAATGTTGGTCTTTTTTGAGTATGAATGATGTTTTAACATTAGAGAGGTCACATCGACTATGCGTAAAACATATGCAATGTTTTCATATTAGAACAAGAACTGATGTGGCTTTAAGTTTCTTAATTGTTTACCAATTGCATCTGAGATAGACCGACGGAAACTTACCTTTCTGGGACAACTGTGTAGGTTACAAAGAGATTGTGCAGTAAAACAGATGTTTTTAATCAGGATAAGCGCATTTACAATTAACAACTGCTTGACAGGTTTTATTCCAGACATATACACTATCCTTAATAGATATGGCCTTACGCATGTCCTGGACGGGTACGTTTCGAATGGTCACTTTCCTAGCAAACTGTGCTGGAAAAAGCTAGTTAATGGTAAAATATATGAAACTGTAACCACTGAATTGAATAATAGGCTTGCTGAACCTGAATTTATGAGGTTTTGCTCAATTCATAGTAGTTATAGAGAATCAAATGTATGGTTATATGCTAGAAATCACCAAATATCTCTCAAATATTCTAAGACTGTTTGTGCGATTATTGCAAATATAACGAGAATAAATGAAAACTGCAAAAGGTGTGATGTAATAACAGACAATGTTGTTGACCATTGCATATGCAATTGCCCATACGAAGCAAATGAAAGAACTAATTTGTGGTTAACAATACAAAACCAATTTGGATTACATGTAAAAGAAACCCTTTCGGCGCTTAACAAAAGCGACGTTGTTAATGTGTTCCTTGGTGCCAACAGTAACATGATTGAAACACTTCTCTCAGATGAAATAGACCGGTTTTATCGTACGATATTTAGGTGCATACATTGGGTGTGGTTAAAATATGTAACAGTGTAAACATAAATTAATTATATAATATGAATGCTTCAGCGCCAGTTCCTGGCACAGATTTGATTTTGCTTGATTTTGCATATATAACTGCCAACATGTATATATGTTCTTGTTTTGTTTGTGTAATTATTTTGTAATTGGTTATCTGTCATTGTTGTTTGTATACTATGTGAATCTCCTATATGGAGGAAATAAAGAATATTATTATTATTATTATCTTGTTATACAGTAACACTTTATTATTATTATTAATATTAGAAAGAGTATATATTCTTTTTTCTATCTCTGTTACGCATGAGATATGTAAATTAGTGTCATTATTTTCTTTATTGTATCATAAATAGAACAAACAATTCCTTAGAAGAAATGTGTTTGAAGGATGGGCACCACTATCTCAATAATGATACAAACTTCACCAAATTTGGAATGCCTGACACAACAATGTATCGTGACAACTCACATTTAAACACAAAAGGCGGTAAAGCTTTAGGCAGTAGCATGAAGAATGCTTTAAAGGTGTTGATGCACTATTTTCAAACAAGATTTATTTAAAAGGACTCTGAAAAACTTGAAAAAAGCTGGAATAATTATAAAAATGCCACGAAAAATGAAGGAGATATGACCTATTGAAAATGTTCAAAGAATATAAATGGAGGCCGCCATCTTGGAACGAAGACGTCATCACGCCTATTTACCATATATGGTATATTGACAAAATATAGTTTAAAGCAAAGAAAATCAATGCAAATTGATTAAAAAATAAATATACAGATGTAAAATGTATAAATTGTATGCTTATTTTCCATTTGCAGTGATTTTCATTGCTTTAAAATACTTTTTCTCGATATGCCACATACGGTAAAAAGGCGTGATGACGCCATCGTTACAAGATGGCCGCCTCCATTTATGTTTATTTGCAATTTTTCAATAGGTCATATCTCCTTTATTCTTTATGGCATTTTGATAGTTCTTCCAGCTTTATTCAAGTTTTTCAGAGCATGAGAATAGACATGAGTATTTTCGTCGAGGGAGGTTTTCAGGGGGGAGAAGTACTCAAGACAACACGGAGATTATGTACAAGCCACTACCATCGTTCTACACACCACCTTGGGGTCTTCCGGGACATCAGTGGGCGTAAAACAATGTACTTTGACAGGTTTTGACGAAAACAAAGACACTGATAACTGTTCTATAAATTGCATTAGTTCTTGTTCAAATCATTGTGTTAATAATGCCTGTTTTTGCTTAAACCATGAGGCCCAGTATTCTGTTAATAATTATGCTTAGAATGATACTAATAACAGTCTGTTGAATTCCAAATGTAGTCCAAGTAATCGTGCTACTAAATTAAATGAAACTGATACTGTTACTGCTACTGTTAATGCTAATGATATTACTAATTGTAATCAACATCCAACTTTTGACACATGGCTTACACAGAAGGGGCTTAATATAATTCACCTCAATATTCATTATCTTTATCCTAAGCTGGATGAGATTAAACTACTGCTTATATCACAACAACAACATATTGATATTATATGCTTATGTGAAACATTTTTGAACAATACGTTTTCGGACAATGAACTTCGAATAGAATATTTCAAACTATTTAGAAAAGATAGGATTACAAAGGGCGGTGGATTAATTATTTATGTCAGAGAAGATATACCATGTGTTCAAAGATTGGACCTTGAAAATAGTTCAGTTGAATCTACATGGCTTGAGATCCTAGAATCTAATACTAAACATGTTCTACTATGCTATACATACAGACCACCATCTTTAAATGCACACTGGCTAAATAATTATACAGTTGCATTAGAGAAATCATTTGCAGAAGAAAAAGAATGTCTTGTCCTTGGTGACTTTAATTTCGGTTTACTCAAATCAGATAGGAATGCCAAAACATGGCTTGATAGCATGGACTTATTCATCTACATTGATAGACCATGCGTTTTCGAATATGCCGCAGAACATATCTGAAATATCTATTCCTTTATACTCAATAAGTGATCAATATCCTATTTGTTTAACTCGAAAAGTTTCAGCTAAGTATATTAAAGGTCCTGTGCATTAAACCATAAGTATTAGATCTATGAAACATTTTGACGAAACTAGATTCATAAATGATCTTTCCGAACAACCCTGGTCAATAATTGACGTGTATGATAATCCAGACGATTCCCTAGATTGATTTATTGAAATGTTTAATGCAGTCCTAAAACAGCATGCCCCAAAAAGAAAGAAACACGTTAAAAAAGTAAATCAACCAAATTGGATGAAAACTAATATTCTTGATGCAATTAAAAGAAGAGATTATTTCCACAAGAAAAAAGACTCGGTAAATTACAAGATATGGAGGCAGAAAGTTAAAAGTCTCATTGTTCAAGCTAAACAACAATAGTACAGTGAAACAATAAATTCAAATAAGCGAAATCCTAAACAACTATGGAATAGTATACATGAGTTATCTGGATTTAAAAGTCAAGTTCAGTCCAATTATATAAATGATGACGACGGACATCCTATAATTGTTCCGTATTTGGCGGCAAATACATTTAATACACACTTTTCTACAGTTTTGAAAAGTATCAAGCAAATAACGCGCCCGTCACAAATTACACTAATGTCCCACTAGAAAATCTCATCGACGACAAAATGCGAAAGTCTCCGAAATTTAATAATCCACTGATACCTCTGTCCTTTGTTGAAAGTCAACTTAAATCTCTTGATACTACCAAGTGTACCGGTTCCGACGACGAACTGAGTGCCAGATTTTTCAAAATGCTACTGTAATCGCCCCCATTCTTACGAAAATATCAAAAACGACAAGGTCAATTATAGGCCAATATCAATACGTCCAGTTATTTCTTTAATATTTGAACGTCATGTTAGTATACATTTGAGACGGCATCTTGAAGAAAATAGGTTGTTTTATTCACGACAATCTGGCTTTAGGGCAAATCACTAGTGTCAAACTGCCCTTATACGAATATTAGATGACTGGATTGCAGCCATTGACAACAATGAAATTGTTGGTACTATATTTCTTGATCCATCAAAGGCGTTTGATTTAGTTGATCATACTACATTGCAGCAAAAGTAAAACAATTACAAAATAGATAGTTCTGCACTTTCCTTGTTTTCATCATATCTGAATAACAGACACCAGCAAGTTTAGGTTTCTGGTATAACTTCAGAATATTCACCCTTTGTATCGGGTGTACCCCAAGGATCTGTATTAGGTCCCTTTTTATTTTTAATCTACATCAATGACCTTTCATTATCTATGGAAAACACAGTCAAGGATATTTTTGCAGACGATACAACGCTTTCAACTTCAAATTCATCTCTTGTCGACGCTGCAAATTCACTCAATAATGACCTTATCAACGTCAACGCCTGGTGCGATACTAATCGCATGTCTATCAATGCATAAAAAACAAAAATAATGTCTCTCTCATCTAAGAACAAAATACATCATATTTATGATAATGCCCCTTCTATTCAGTTCAAAGACGAAACTATTAATTGTAGTTACGAAGAAAAAATACTCGGTGTTACAATTGACAATACCCTCTCTTGGAATACCCAAATTGATAAAGTTCTAAAAAAATGTAATTCATTGTTATACCTGTTATCTCGCATCAAGATTTACCTTTCTATACCTATGCGCAAATTAGTTTTCAATTCTTATATCTTACCCCATCTTGATTACTGTTGTATGATATGGGAAAATTGTAATACTTTTCTCGAAGATAAACTTGTAAGGTTCCAAAAAAAATGGCTGCACGACTTATCCTAGATAAATATTTCGAAACTCCTTCCGTTGAACTATTTATCGAACTCAGTTGGATGACATTTCCCGAAAGAGTTATATTTCAAAAAGCAATCATTATGTTTTAAACAGTTAATGATCAGACCCCTGCTTATTTTAAAGACGCATTTACTCTAACTTCAAATGTCCATATATGGAATTTAAGGTCATCATCAAATCTACAAGTATATTCCCCAAGACTCAATAGTGAGTTATTCAGAAAGTCATTTACTTATTCAGGCTCTAAAGTGTGGAACTCCCCACCATATACAAAATGCCCAATCTGTAAATCAATTCAAAACACTGTATTTACAGTGGATTCACCATCCGATATATTAGTCAATGACTAAGTCTTGCAGTTCTATTTAAACATATTTCCATTTACTGAATATACCACTTTAAATGCATTTTACTTGTAAATATTGTATATATTGTATTGTTGAGGGCCTCATGGTAGATTGACTAGTTTCAAATGAGTTCTCTCGTTAAATGAAGTCTTTATTATTATTATTATTATTATTATTATTATTATTATTATTATTATTGTCCAAACATAAAACATAGTATGTTAAATATCGTGAGATGTAACCATGATATGCTATTTATCATTTCGTGTTTAACAATATTCATGTCAATTCATCTGTTATGGCATGATATTGACGTCATCGTATGCATGCATTTGGTTCAGCTAGACAGTACATAAGACATTGACAAGTCCAACTACTGGGTTTTGAAAATCATGTTTTATGATATAAGACCCACTTACGCAGATCTCACACAACAACTGCATTGACCCTTAAGCCAACAATTGCCGCAATGCTATGTGTCGCTGACCTCCCAAATTTTAATCTACTTTCGCTTAGAAGTCAACTACTTAATTCTGTCTTCTGTCCATCCATCGTCATAATTATGTATATCGTATGTTTGTAGGTATCTGTTATGCAAAAGACAATATAATACCATTTACAATTTTAACTTTTAACTCTGATTATATTATTGAATAAAGGTGTAACTCGATCGCGTATCATTACTTAATTTCAATATTTTATTTCAACATACGTCGTGGCTTCCTCAGATATTGATTGTATAACATCCATATATATCATATAAATATAAAATATAAAACATACATTATACGTCATGTTAATTTTGAAACAATAATAATCTATTGAATTTTAGCGATCAACTAAACAATTTGAAGTTCCAGTCTGCACCGTCTGTTTCAAAGGCGGGAAATGGTATTTTACAATTTCACATTGTTGTATGTAACGTCTCAAGAAAATACCAATTAACCCCGTGATTTTAAACGAAGAGTGGGTTTGTTTTTAGTCTGTGTCATATTATTTGACTTTTAGTATTAATATTAAAATTGAATGTAGTTATATGCGTCTGTCGCATACTTATTATGTGGACCGATATTTATTTAAATGTCAGAAGCATTGATTGAAAAACTAAGATGCAAATGTATTCCTTTTTAAAAAAAATAATATAATGCGTCGGTCATGTAGCACGTAATACTATACTATATATTCGAGCCTATGATGCATCACGCATTAAACATAATGCAGATTTAAATTTAATTTATTCCGTAAAATAGTATGTATCTGCTTTATATATTCAGATGTAAGAAGTATTGATTGAAAAACTAAAATCCCAATTTATTCATTTTTAAAAAAAATAATATAATGCGTCGGTCATGTAGCACGTAATACTATAATATATGTTCGTGCCTATGATGCATCACGCATTAAACATAATGTAGATTTAAATAGCATGCATGCAATTTATTTAAAAGCGCAGGTCCTGTGGCATATAATATCATGATAAATATATGTGACTATGAGATATCACGGGCGCTAATATATTCCTTGGCATTAACAAATATATTATTAAAATATAAATGCAATTTATTCCGTCACCGACTATGTATGCATGTCATAATTACATAACAATTATTTATATCTATGACATCATGCATGCATCTCCATTCCTTGGTTTTAAAATTATAATTCAATTCAAATATAATGTTTTCGTTACTGGGTATGTATGTGTGTTTGTTGAGAAATTATTTTGAACCTTATCTTCTAATTATGTAGTTTTAGTAGAATATTAAGTGTCGGGATCTTTTCGATTTTTCGAAACTATAAATTATTTTCAGACGTTTATATATATGCATTTGAGAGAAATAGATCTCCATAGTACATGGCGTTTTTATATACTTAACTATATGCATATGCCTTGTGTAAATACAATGGTGTATGTGTGTTTTTCGTAGGTTGTTTGATGTCGGAGTTTCTCTCATTAAAAAGACCATCCATCTTATTTGGCAGAGCTGTGAACTTTAAAATGGCAGCGCTATATTCCCCAAGCGGCTGTGAGTTGGATGACACGTGATTGTTGAATTGTTTAAATATCGCAGGAATGATATGGCAAATTAATATTTCGTATTATATATTCTACAAAAGTATTTACTAAGATATGTCTTTTTATACAATAGCACTTTATTATTATTAATATTAGAAAGAGTATATATTCTTTTTTCTATCTCTGTTACGCATGAGATATGTAAATTAGTGGCATTATTTTCTTTATTGTCCAAACATAAAACATAATAGATGTTAATAATCGTGAGATGTAACCATGATATGCTATTTATCATTTCGTGTTTAACAATATTCATTTTGATTCATCTGTTATGGCATGATATTGACGTCATCGTATGTATGCATTTGGTTCAGCTAGACAGTACATAAGACATTGACCAGCCGATCTACTGAGTTTTGAAAATCATGTTTTATGATGTAAGACCCACTTAGCAGATCTCACACAACAACTTCATTGACTCTAAAGCCAACAATTGCCGCAATGCTATGAATCGCTAACCTCCCAAATTTTAATCTACTTTTGCTTAGAAGTCAACTACTTCACAGCCAATGTAAACTCTGTCTTCTGTCCATCCATCGTCATATGTATATCGTATGTTTGTATGTATCTATTATGCAAAAGACAATATAATACCATTTACAATTTTAACTTTTAACTCTGATTATATTATTGAATAAAGGTGTAACTCGCGTATCTTTACTTAATTTCAATATTTTATTTCAACATACGTCGTGGCTACATCAGATATTGACTGTATAATATCCATATATATCATATAAAATACAAAATATAAACATCCATTATACGTCATGTTTATTTTGAAACAATAATAATCTATTGAATTTGAGCGCTCAACTAAAAATAGAACCATTTTACATTTTGATGTTCCAGTTTGGCTGTAACACTATCAAGGCTATTTTTGAAAAATGAAGGGAAAAGCTGGCATTAGCTAAGCTCCTTTAAGTATACAATTGTATGTCAGACTCATTAAGTTAACGCCAATGTCCTTAGGAAACATTTATGGCAGGTTAAGCTTTATTATGACGTCATAACCTTCCCTGCTAACGCTAACTTGTTATTAAAAATTGTTGTCAAAATGCGAACTGGAACGTCGGTATACCGATATATTGTACATGGATGCAAATCAAATAATAATAATAGTAAACATAATAATAATAATAACATCTCTATGTTAATCAGCGTAGATCACATCCGTTTTACATTATAAGGAATTGTTATAAGCTTTTTTATACGTTTTACATTATAAGGAATTGTTATTACCTTTTTTATGAAATATTCAAAAAAAGTTTCATTTTAACTGCCTGAATATAAAAACACGTCTGCACCGTCTGTCTCGAGTGCGGGAAAGCGGGAAATGGCATTTTACAATTACACATTGTTGTATGTAACGTCTGAAGAGAATACCAATTAACCCCGTGATTTTAAACGAAGAGTGGGTTTGCTTTTAGTCTGTGTCATATTATTTTGACTTTTAGGATTAATATTAAAATTGAATGTAGTTATATGCTATTCTAGATCGCATTGGCTCTCACAATTAACATTTGTTGGCTTACCAAATGAAAACAATATAGAACAGTGATCTGATAAAACAATTGGTTCATCAACTACAAATGAAGTAAACAATGTCATTAAATTAGTTCGACATAAAACATAATCAACTACACTACTCCCGTTATGTGTAATACATGTAAACTTCCCTAAACCTTTATCATTCCCTAATCGTCCAATCATAATTCGCATACCTGATGATTTGCAATAAAATAATAAATAATTTCCATTTTCGTTTGTGTTTTTGTCCTCACAATCTCTTTGTAATGAAACGTCTTCTACATAATCGTCCGGTAATAAGTTCAAATTAAATCAATATTCATTCGCAACATAATCAAAACGTGTCCCCACTCTCGAATTCATATCCCCTGTAATTAAAAAATTACATTTAATGTCAAACTTATTTTCAAAGTACAACATATCATCGGCAATAATATCAAACATATTGTGTTGTACAAACACTTCTCTGCTACGTCCACTTGGAATATTATAACATAAACATAATATAACGGTTCATTTAAACCCAATAACTTTCCATCCAATTTAAGCCATATAATACAATCATTTACAGTTTTTAATAATAAATCATCTGTAACCAAATGATTGGAAATGTATATAATTAAACCCCCACTGTCTCTACGTGCATTTTAAGCTTTAACGATCGATGTAATGCGTTTCATAATTGAGTTCATTATTTTGTCTTCGCTGGTTTGTGTACTTTCTGTTACTTTAGATCGTGCTATTGGATTTTTAAATACAGAGTCTGGAAAAACATTGGCTGCATCTGGACCACCAATAGCTGCGTTATTCGAGTATGCACTAATGTTTCGCTGGGTTTTGTGTGACGTCCATGTCTGTGCATGTGTTTCAATTTCGTCCGTAGGTTCGAAACCATCAACCCTACTTTCGCGTAACACATTGAACCACTCGGGAAATATATCGTCCTCCATACTACCATCAATGAATAATTTTGCTGGGTATCTGATTTGGATTTTTTTTCTTTTTGAACTCGCGTCTTTCGCTTTTTCTGACATGTATAGATTCTTTCGTGCATCCGCGATCTCATTTGGGTAGTCCCGATCCATACCAAACGGTGTGTCCTTTAATTTGTACGCGTTTTCGACGTAATCCCTGAGGCGCACAATTATCGGATGTTTAGGGTCGTATCTACCTCTGTACGCTTGGTTAACTACTGACCGAGGCGGTGAGCACGCTCTATGCAAATATCAGTTGTGTCAATATTTAGTTCATATCTCCAGAAATTTAGAGTCAATGTTTTGCAATCATTTGTAGATTTGTCTGTGGTCCTAAAATATATCAGGTTATTTCTCATGCTCCTTGCCTCAAGATCATTTGATTTATATGACAGCATTTTAAGTTTGCGCGATTGCATATCTATGACTTTTTCAACCCGTTCCGTGCGTTTACCTGCCATATATACACTTTGATTTACACTCCTGGTGTCATCTAAACATTTATTTTGATTTTCTTCGACTAAGCTAAGTTTCTCATAGTTTCTATTTAGACTGTTGAAAAGGCATGTCAGTTTTCGTTTTGTGTCAATTGTGTGAAACACTCACTGTTTAAACTGCCTGTGCTTATCTTCTTGCGTTTCCCCCTCGATCCTTCGACCACCCAGCCGTTACCCCGCCCATCGTTCATCTCAAACCGGATGTGTTGGCACCGACAAATCCATTCCATCTTCTACACTCATACCCGACGAATCACTACTATAGCTACCGTGAGCCATTGCTATTAACACTCAAAATATAAAGAGTTCAACCACTTATTCTACTCTTTGTTACTGTATAATGTTGTTTTTTCTTAGCAAATTCTTAGCAAATTCCACAGGGAATCCAGAGCGCTTGACAAAAAAAACTTTATATTAATATATAGACTAGGATGAGAACGCCTATGTAGTGTCAATAGCCATTTTTCACCGCGTCTGTAGACTACAGCAAAAAAATATTACGTTTACTATTTTACCCGTTATTTCCCTCCATGTCGATAGTAGACGCACTTAAAACAAAGAATCTGTGTAGCGCAAACGCTAATAATGCTTCCTGACTATATGTGTACTCGTGATATCGCGTACACAAAGCATAAACCGAAAAAAGAAATAAAGCACAAGAATCACTAATGTTGACATTGTTAAGGAAATGGCTTGAAATGTCAAGGCAAAATAGATGACGCTTTCTGATTGGCTGAACAATCATTGGTCGTTTATTTTCAGCCAATCAGAAACATCATTTATTTTGCCTTGAAATTTCTAGACTGCTACAAAGCCGTCAATAAAATTAACACTTGTTTCAGTGAAACGGGACATGCGCCGTAGTGCAGTCTATGAAATGTCAAGCCATTTCCTTTTCCGCTGTTTTTAACAATGTCAACATTAGTGATTCTTGTGCTACATTTCTTTTTCGGTTTGTGCTTTGTGTACGCGATATCATGAGTACACATATAGTCAGGAAGCATCATTAGTGAAGCGTACATTGCATTGCGGACAATAACTCCGGTGTTAATGATCCGAACTCGCTCGTTTTCGAACTTACCCACGCTTTTTCTGACGCCAAACATCTGGCCAAATTTGATGAAGATTGGATAAAATATGAAAGCCCTGTCGTGTTAACGAGGGAAAATATATATTCCCCATATTATAAATGTGAAAAAGACAAACTTGAAAAGGTTCAGAAACGATGATTGGACTTACGTTACGACAAAACAATAATTCACCGAGTTTGGAAGATCGTCACAATAACATAGACTTAGTGGAAACATATAAAATTCTTAACAACCATTATAAACTGAAAAGTGATTCGCTCTTCCATCTTCCGGAAAGAACTCTTCGTGGACACTCAAAAAAACTGCATACGGTCCGTTGTAACACCATTATTTAAGATGGGTTACAAATAAAACAAAATGTTACTAATTTATATTTATTGGAATAAGCTGGCCATGGCTTCAACAACATATAATGTAAAATAAAATATGTAGTTAATCAAATTGGAACATTTCAGGTCAATCCAATGTTCATAGTCCAAACTAAGTTTAAATTATAACTGACCACTGTACAGTGTAAACCCTGGGAACAGATGTTCACAAAGACAAGTCTTAAAATTAAAAACTTCTTGCATAGAAAATAACAAAGTTCTTAGAATACTGTACAGTGTAAAGCCTGGGAACAGATGTTCACAAAGACAAGTCTTAAAATTAAAACTTCTTGCATAGAAAATAACAAAGTTCTTAGAATATTTTAACTACACTATGCTGTGTCCGCGAAATACCGCCACATGCCACTCGACATGTGTATGCCACATGCCGCGTGGCACCGCCAAACATGGGGGAAGCGGAACACAGCTTAGATAATAAAAAAATACCTCCAAAGAGGTATGACAGACGTACTTCAACCCATGAAGCGATTATGTCATGTCATATACAAAATCAAAAAATCAACCAAAAAACCTCCAAAGAGGTATAACAGACATATTTCAACCAATGAAGCGATTGTGTCATACCACACGCCGCGTGGCACCGCCAAACATGGGAGAAGCGGAACACAGCTTAGATAATAAAAACCTCCAAAGAGGTATGACAGACGTACTTCAACCATTGAAGCGATTGTGTTATGTCGTATACTGAAACAATTGAATTGGATTTTATAGTCGCACCAACAGCTAAGGTCATATGGCGACTTTCCAGCTTCCACTGGTGGAGGAAGACCCCAGGTGCCCCTCCGGGCAATTTTCGTGCACGGGCGGGCACCTGGGTAGACTGAAACAAAATTAAAAAACTTTAAAAATCAACCAAAAAACCTCCAAAGAGGTATAACAGACATACTTCAACCAATGAAGCGATTGTGTCATGTCATATACAAAAAGCTACAAAAAACACAAACAAAAACCTCCGAAAAGGTATAACAGACATACTTTGTTATTATTATTATTGTCCAAGCATAAAACATGTTAAATATCGTGAGATGTAACCATGATATGCTATTTATCATTTCGTGTTTAACAATATTCATGTTGATTGATCTGTTATGGCATGATATTGACGTCATCGTATGTATGCATTTGGTTCAGCTAGACAGTACATAAGACATTGACAAGTCCAACTACAAGGTTTTGAAAATCATGTTTTATGATATAAGACCCACTTACGCAGATCTCACACAACAACTGCATTGACCCTAAAGCCAACAATTGCCGCAATGCTATGTGTCGCTGACCTCCCAAATTTTAATCTACTTTCGCTTAGAAGTCAACTACTTAATTCTGTCTTCTGTCCATCCATCGTCATAATTATGTTTATCGTATGTTTGTAGGTATCTGTTATGCAAAAGACAATATAATACCATTTAAAATTTTAACTTTTAACTGATTATATTATTGAATAAAGGTGTGACTCGATCGCGTATCATTACTTAATTTCAATATTTTATTTCAACATACGTCGTGGCTACATCAGATATTGATTGTATAACATCCATATAGATCATATAAATATAAAATATAAAACATACATTATACGTCATGTTAATTTTGAAACAATAATAATCTATTGAATTTTAGCGATCAACTAAAAAATTTGAAGTTCCAGTCTGCACCGTCTGTTTCGAAGGCGGGAAATGGTATTTTACAATTTCACATTGTTGTATGTAACGTCTCAAGAAAATACCAATTAACCCCGTGATTTTAAACGAAGAGTGGGTTTGTTTTTAGTCTGTGTCATATTATTTGACTTTTAGTATTAATATTAAAATTGAATGTAGTTATATGCGTCTGTCGCATACTTATTATGTAGACCGATATTTATTTAAATGTAAGAAGCATTGATTGAAAAACTAAGATGCAAATTTATTCCTTTTTTAAAAAAAAATATAGCACGTAATACTATACTATATATTCGTGCCTATGATGCATCACGCATTAAACATAATGTAGATTTAAATTTAATTTATTCCGTAAAATAGTATGTATGTGCTTTCTATATTCAGATGTAAGAAGTATTGATTGAAAAAATAAGATGCAAATTTATTCCTTTTTAAAAAAATGTATAATGCGTCGGTCATGTAGCACGTAATACTATAATATATATTCGTGCCTATGATGCATCACGCATTAAACATAATGTAGATTTAAATTTAATTTATTCCGTAAATAGTATGTATGTGCTTTATATATTGAGATGTAAGAAGTATTGATTGAAAAACTAAGATGCAAATATATTCCTTTTTTAAAAAAAGATATAATGCGTCGGTCATGTAGCACGTAATACTATAATATATATTCGTGCCTATAAAGCATCACGCATTAAACATAATGTAGATTTAAATTTAATTTATTCCGTAAAATAGTATGTATCTGCTTTATATATTCAGATGTAAGAAGTATTGATTGAAAAACTAAGATGCAAATATATTCCTTTTTTAAAAAAAGATATAATGCGTCGGTCATGTAGCACGTAATACTATAATATATGTTCGTGCCTACATGATGCATCAGGCATTAAACACAATGTAGATTTAAATAGCATGCATGCAATTGATTTAAAAGCGCAGGTCCTGTGGCATATAATATCATGATAAATATATGTGACTATGAGATATCACGGGCGCTAATATATTCCTTGGCATTAACAAATATATTATTAAAATATAAATGCAATTTATTCCGTCACCGACTATGTATGCATGTTATAATTACATAACAATTATTTATGTCTATGACATCATGCATGCATCTCCATTCCTTGGTTTTAAAATTAATAATCAATTCAAATATAATGTTTTCGTTACTGGGTATGTATGTGTGTTTGTTGAGAAATTATTGTGAACCTTATCTTCTAATTATGTAGTTTTAGTAGAATATTAAGTGTCGGGATCTTTTCGATTTTTCGAAACTATAAACTATTTAATTTAAACAATATTTTATTCAAGTACTGAATGGGATTGGACAACAGGCAATGCCTATGTAAGACCTCTCCCGTATCAAGGTACATATAAACAATACATTCATATCAAACATAACATAAAATGTGGAATTGTAGTACAGTTTGCATATATTGGTTTGACAATTAACTTAGAATCTTTGAAACATGTGTACCGTGATTGTTTATTATTAACACGTTGTATTGTCAGAAAGAATTTAAGTGAGGAGAAAAAAAGAATAAATAGAAAGAAAATCATCCTGGAAACCAATACGAAATATATATAAAAATGTACCGATTATTACAAAATATAATGGTTTTAGTATGAGTTTCTGTAACCAATAGTTAATTTTGGAATTTAAGATAACTGAGAACAAAACAGACAAATAAAAAAAATAAAAATTAGAATAAAAAGGAAGAAAGATGACAAAATATAAAAAAATTCTAGCATTGTGACAAAACATATCTGAAAATACAATAGTATATACATACATGTACACATTCATGCACATACCTATGTACACATACATATACATACATACATGTACATGCATCTATAATTCTACGAAAATCTCCTGGTAAACTTGATGTATTTGTGGACGATAAGTACAATTTCTGAGTTCGTAGTATCGTCTAGATTGGAACTGCTATTCAGTATCAAGTCAATGTTGATATGCGTGACATCAACAAGATTGGCTAGGGTATCAAGTAAGTCATTTCTGAATTGGTTATACAGTGGACAGTTGAAAAAGAAATGAGTATTGTCCTCACATGGATTGCCACATTTCGGACATACTGCTGAATCTGTCAAGAAGTGGTCAAATAAATGCTTATTTAGGTTACTTGAGTTATTTCTTAATTGACAGTGGTTGATGTTATAATTCCTATTTCCTATATTATAGTGGTATGGACTGTTAGTCCTATGTTCAATAGCCTTAAGTTTATGCTTAAATTGTTCAACAGATGGTGCATTTTTAGCGTCTAAAGGTAAAGCATTCCACAATTTAATTGTACTCGGTAGAAAGCTGTTATAATATGATGTTGTACGACAAAAAGGGAGACGTAAGTTTAATCCTGAAGTTCGAAGGTTATAGTTATTGTTTACAGGTAAGTATGGCTGGATTAAATTATACATGTAATCCGGACTTATGCCATAAATTATTTTGTAAATAGTTACAAGTTTATGATCTTTTCTTCTTTTTGTTAATGTTTCTAAGTTCAATTCATTATATAAGTATGATCTAGAGGAATTGCACCTCAGGCCTGTTATTATTCGTGCTGCTTCAACTTGGACGCTCTCTAATAGATCAGATTCTCCCTGTGTACAGTTATCCCATACGGAATCGCCATATTCCAGTATGGGTCTTATAAAGGCGATATATATTTTCAATAGAGAATGTCTGTCAAGTTTGTACTTAAGCATTCTTAGAATGTTTAATCGTGCACATGCTTTTTCGTATATATTTTCTATATGATGCGACCAAGTTGCATTGGACTGAATTGTTAATCCAAGGTGGCAATGTGACTCCACGTCTTGTACTATATCATTATCAAAGTAGACTGGTGGGTGGTTATAGTTTCTTCTAGTGCAGACAAGGCTTTTGGTTTTTTGGGGGTTAAATGTAACAGCCCATTTTTTTGACCATTCAGATATTTTGCAAAGATCATTTGTAAGAGAGTTGGCACATTCTACTGGGTTTTTATCAACGACAACAAAAAGAGAAGTGTCATCAGCAAATAACCGTACATCATTCAATAAGTCATCTGTGATGTCATTTATATAAAGCAAAAATAGAAACGGACCTAAAACAGAGCCTTGCGGAACACCTGCATCTATAGTACTGAAGCTTGAAGAGAATCCATCTAGGACTACTTTTTGCTGCCTATCAGAGAGATAGCTACGTATCCAGTTACATAATGAATCATTGATACCATATTTAGCTAATTTAAAAAGCAATCCAGCATGCCATACTTTGTCAAATGCTTAAGCAATATCGCAAAATATAAATCGTACATCTTTCCCAGTGTCGAGGTTGCTTATTATGTTATTATATATTTCTATGAGCTGATTTACTGTAGAGTCTCTAGGTTGAAAGCCTGCCTGGTATTTGCACAGAAGGTTATTCGTTTTGATATAGTTGAACAAGTGTTTAAATACGATTTTTTCCATCAATTTGCAAATAATACTGGTAATGGATATGGGCCTATAATTGCCCGGCATGTCAGGTTCTCCCTTGCCCTTAAAAATAGGAGTTACATTCGCCTGTTTCCATTGGTATGGTACTTTTCTAGTGGACAATGACAGATTAAAAAGTCGCGTCAATGGAGCAGCGATGCTATTTATAACTAATTTTAACACCTTTGGGCTAATCATATCTGGGCCTGGAGGTTTCGATAATTTCAAGATTTTCAATTGATCAATTACTTCCGTTTCATTTATAATAAAGTCATTCATTTTAATGTCAGTGCGATTATGAAAAGTAGGTAATTCCGGTTCATGTTCAATATGAGATGTTGCAGAAAAGAAAGCATTCAATGCGTTTGCTTTTTCTACTGGATGTATTAAAATACGACCGTTATTTTTTATTGGAAAGTTTGGTTGAGTTACTTTGTTCAATTTAGAGATCGATTTTGCTATACGCCACCATTTACCCGGGGGGATTGATTTATCAGTTAACTGGGATGTAAGTTTAGTCTTGTATGATTCCTTAGATTCGCGGATTAAAGCAATTACCTCATTTCTAAGTTGCCTAAACATTGACCAATGTAATGGATTGTTTGAAGACTTAGCTTTCTTGTGCATTCTGTTTCGCTGTCGCATTTTAAAGCGTATATTATTGTTCATAAACGGTTTATCATTGGGACGTATAACAACAGTCTTTGTAGGTACATGACGTGTTACACAATCATTAAAAGTATTGCAAAAATTAGAGTATACTGCGTTTATATCATCACAGTTAAACACGTCATCTTCCCAGTTAGTATTATGTATATCCGTATTAAGACCATTTATGTCAGTGGCATCATAATTTCTAATAACCCGTTTGTAGGCTAGTCTTTTAAATGTCTGAAAGCTAATTTCAACAGACACAGGAGAGTGTGTGCTGCATATTGGTGTATGTACATTCACGTGTTTAGTTAGCGATGTATTATTCGTAATAAATAGATCAATGCACGTTCCCGGCGTCACAGTAAAGTTGGTTGGCTCGTTAATAATATTTGTCATATTTAATCTTTGTAACAATAGTTTAAATCTGTTAGACGAATTTGATAAGACGTCGATATTAAAATCCCCTGTCACAAAGACTGGGATATTATTATTCAATGATTGGGATATACTGTCATATAACAAATCCAATAGGTGTACCTGAGAGTTTGGCGGTCGATAGAACGCGCCAACTAAAAATTTACTGTTATCGTTACACATTACTTCCAGCCATAACAGTTCAAGATTGTCATTCATAAGATCCCTCCTAACGGAACAGTGAAAGTTATCTTTAGCATAAATTAGTACACCACCGCCGTGCCGATTACGATCTCTACGAAATGGGTTTTGAAATCCGGTTAATTGTAATTGGTTATCCGCTATCGAGGCGTCGAGGTGGGACTCGGTGATACAAATAATATCATGAGATGCTAATTCATTTTCGACAATATCTAATTTTGGAAGTAGACTGCAGACATTATTGTGAACAATTGAAATATTTGACTTAATAATACCGTTACTCGCTCCAGGGCCAGGATTAGACTCAATACCTGCTAAGATAAGAAGTGTCACCTTAACAATTAGTTTAAATAAGTCATTGCCGTTTTTACAACTCATAAAATGGCAGTGAAATGTTTGTATAATCCGTTTAGTAATTGGTTTTAGACAGTTCCATATTCCCTTCATACAGTTTTTATATTCTAAGTTAGTCTTAGTCATATGTATCAAATGTAAAAGTAGAATTAAAAAAGTATGAAGGGTTTCTTAAGGCATAGTGAGAACACATATGTACCAGGATATGTTCAAGAATTAGTAAACAATTGCACAATGCTAGACGGGAAAGACAAAAAATACATGTACATACAAACAAAACAAAGAAATTATCTTGAGATTTCATATTAAGAATTAAAATAGTTCCTATTTATCGAGAAAGGTATTGAGTCAAATTTGTGTATCACCATGATGAATCTAAAGCATGATTTTACATGTAAGTAATGTTTAGAAGCGCTGCTACATGTAATGAATGACTGCCATAAGTATTGGACGCAATATGCGCTTCTACATGTAATGAATGACTGTCATAAGTATTGGACGCAATATGCGCTTCTACATGTAATGAATGACTGACATAGGTATTGGACGCAATATGCGCTTCTACATGTAATGAATGACTGTCATAAGTATTGGACGCAGTATGCGCTTCTACATGTAATGAATTACTGCCATGAGTATTGGATGCAATATGCGCTTCTACATGTAATGAATAACTGCCATAAGTATTGGACGCAGTATGCGCTTCTACATGTAATGAATGACTGCCATGAGTATTGGACGCAGTATGCGCTTCTACATGTAATGAATGACTGCCATGAGTATTGGACACAATATGCGCTTCTACATGTAATGAATGACTGTCGTAAGTATTGGACGCAGTATGCGCTTCTACATGTAATGAATGACTGCCATACATATTGGACGCAATATGCGCTTGTACATGTACTGACTGACTGCCATAAGTATAGGACGCAGTATGCGCTTCTACATGCAATGAATGACTGCAATAGGTATAAGACCTGTAATAAAATGATTACATGTAACAAACATTAAACAAGACATAAATGCAATGTAACAACGCTTCATGTCATGTAATACATATCAAATTTGTGTATCGCCATGATGATACTGTTTATATATCTAAAGCATGATTTTAATATGTAAGTAATGATTATATTCAGGATTTAGAAGCGCTGCTACATGTAATGAATGACTGCCATAAGTATTAGACGCAATATGCGCTTCTACATGTAATGCAGGAATGCAGTAATACTTAGATTCAAGGTAGTACTTATTATATGAGTATACATTTTTGCGATATTATTAATATTACAATAGCACTGTTATCGCCATGATGATACTGTTTATATAACTAAAGCATGAATTTTACATGTAAGTATTAATTATATTCAGGATTTAGAAGCGCTGCTACATGTAATGAATGACTACCATAAGTATTAGACACAACATGCGCTTCTACATTTAATGCAGGATGCAGGGTAGTACTGTTATATGATTATAAATTATTAAAATATTATTAATATTACAATAGCACTGTTACCTGTAATAAAATGGTTACATGTAACAAACATTAATCAAGACATAAATGCAACATAGCAACGCTTCAAGTCATGTAATACATATCAGCAATAACACTGAGAAGGGAATACAAAGCAACATGAAATGAGTAATTGCAATAGTCATGATAACACTGAGATGCAATGCGCACTGCTATTTGTAATAAGTGACTGTGGTAGAAATAATGCACTGTTACATGTTATACGGTTGTAATACAACAGTATAAGACATAGATGCAAAATAAATCCGTTACATGTAATACATAAGTGGAATAATACCTATACCTGAAATGTAGCACTATTACAGGTAATGAGTTATTGCAATAAGGTAAACAATTAATACAATATTAAAGATTTAGATGTCGTGTAGCAATGTAATAATACATGCATTACAGATACAGCAGACTTATATTTAGCGAGACAATCAGTTCAGTAAAATAAGTGTCATGTACTAAATTTGAAAGGATGTGCACACTTGATGTTATCTTCAGAAACACACAGCATAAAAAAAAAAAGTATGACTAAAATGAAAAAATGTATATGCATATTAGAAACAGGACTTAATTACAAGACGGACACAAGACATAAATCGTGACTGCACGAACATTGATCGTAAAAGCGCAACCATTTAACTGTATTTAGATTATGTAACTCTGTGATAATATTTTGTAAGCATATATAGAGGCTTAGGCGAACAGAGTGAGAATTTACAGTTGCCCTGAGGATAAGCCGAATGAAAATCAAATAAAAATAGTAGTCTACTACTACACTGTCAATTGTATTCGAGAAAGAAACGTTTTTTAAATTAATCAGCACTAAACAAATAGTACGAACAACTTTGTATCAATACACAAACTAAAAATGAAATACGTAATAAAGTTTCCATTAGGAATAACTGACTAGTGGTTTAATTTCATCTCAGAGACAACACTATTCATGGTAGATCGTGGACGTAACTGTTCATTTTAATCATCGTGCGCGATCAATTGTCTATTGACCCTGCTCGCTCATGTCACGGGTGATTTCGGTGTACTGGTCGACGGCGAGCTCATTAGTGCCTCTGCGAATGAAGCCTTGCTGGGACTAGTAGTGCTAGTAGATAGTACGCTGGTAAATGGTACTGACGAAAGATGGGACATGTGCGTGCATATGTTTACATTGTCATTGTTCATCTTCACAAAATATCTTACCATCAAATGTCCATGTGTCTTTGATTGAACCGGTACGTTTTAATTTGCGGGCCTCATATGCTAATTGGGCACGGTTTCTAGTGAGATCTTCACTCATGAAGTGGGCTGTCCTGTTCGATTTGTTATATTCGTGTGCCGATTTCCTGGCTTTCAGCATTTTGCTTCGTGACTTGTAACTCACAAAACGAACAATTATGTCACGCGTCGTTAAGGACGTTAATATATATGCATTTGAGAGAAATAGATCTCCATAGTACATGGCGTTTTTATATACTTAACTACACTCAAGAGATATGGAAACGCAACACGGGAATTTCCGCTATATATTGTATGTGTAATATGCTGCTGTTAATCGAATGGTACATGGCTACGTTAGACCTTTCCTTTTGGAAAAAAAGACTAAAACAACACATAACACAGCTATTAGTATTACTTCAAAGTTTCATTATTGACAGAGTACGCATTTGGCTCAAGCATGTGAGCAAACGTAGGATGCAACATTTTGCAAACTCTTTACGTTAAATACAGTACTGAACTGGCTCAGTTTTTAAAAGTGCAACTTCAGCATTTATGAAGTTCTTGTTACAAGGTGTAGTGTGATTAAAACGTCTACAACATCACAGTTGTGTCATTTCTCTAATTAACTGCAACTTTTTTTTTACAAAAATCTTGGGATTTCTTTGGAATATTATCTGGAATTAAGTGTGCAGTATATACAGTATATAGCGGAAATTCCCGTGTTGCGTTTTCATATCTCTTGGGTGTATATGCATATGCCTTGTGTAAATACAATGGTGTATGTGTGTTTTTCGTAGGTTGTTTGATGTCGGAGTTTCTCTCATTAAAAAGACCATCCATCTTGTTTGACAGAGCTGTGAACTTTAAAATGGCAGCGCTATATTCCCCAAGCGGCTGTGAGCTGGATGACACGTGATTGTTGAATTGTTTATATATCGCAGGAATGATATGGCAAATTAATATTTCGTATTATATTCTACAAAAGTATTTACTAAGATATGTCTTGTTATACAATAGCACTTTATTATTATTAATATTAGAAAGAGTATATATTCTTTTTTCTATCTCTGTTACGCATGTGATATGTAAATTAGTGTCGTTAGTTTGTTTATTGTCCATGCAGCAACTCTGCAGTTCAGGGTGAGAAGGTTCTAGGCCCATTTTCCATATGTTATCCCGATGTACATGGAAGATGAGCCTGGCATGTTCATGCCTTTCCGGCGCCATATAACCTTTTCATGTGTTGGTGCGCCTTAAAACCCCAATTCAATTCAATTCTTTATTGTCCAAACATAAAACATAATAGATGTTAGTTATCGTGAGATGTAACCATGATATGCTAGTTATCATTTCGTGTTTAACAATATTCATTTTGATTCATCTGTTATGGCATGATATTGACGTCATCGTATGTATGTATTTGGTTCAGCTAGACAGTACATAAGATATTGACCAGCCGAACTACTGGGTTTTAAAAATCATGTTTTATGATGTAAGACCCACTTACGCAGATCTCACACAACAACTGCATTGACCATAAAGCCAACAATTGTCGCAATGCTATGTGTCGCTAACCTCTCAAATTTTCATCTACTTTCTCTTATAAGTCAACTACTTCACAGCCAATGTAAACTCTGTCTTCTGTCCATCCATCGTCATATGTGTATCGTATGTTTGTATGTATCTGTTATGCAAAAGACAATATAATACCATTTAAAATTTTAACTTTTAACTCTGATTATATTATTGAATAAAGGTGCAACTCGCGTATCTTTACTTAATTTCAATATTTTATTTCAACATACGTCGTGGCTACATCAGATATTGACTGTATAACATCCATATATATCATATAAAATACAAAATATAAACATCCATTATACGTCATGTTTATTTTGAAACAATAATAATCTATTGAATTTGAGCGCTCAACTTAAAATAGAACCTATTTACATTTTGATGTTCCAGTTTGGCTGTGACACTATCAAGGCTATTTTTGAAAAATGAAGGGAATAGCTGGCATTAGCTAAGCTCCTTTAAGTATACAATTGTATGTCAGACTCATTAAGTTAACGCCAATGTCCTTAGGAAACATTTATGGCAGGTTAAGCTTTATTATGACGTCATAACCTTCCCTGCTAACGCTAACTTGTTATTAAAAATTGTTGTCAAAATGCGAACTGGAACGTCGGTATACCGATATATTGTACATGGATGCAAATCAAATAATAATAGTAAACATAATAATAATAATAACATCTCTATGTTAATCAGCGTAGATCACATCCGTTTTACATTAAGCTTTATTATGACGTCATAACCTTCCCTGCTAACGCTAACTTGTTATTAAAAATTGTTGTCAAAATGCGAACTGGAACGTCGGTATACCGATATATTGTACATGGATGCAAATCAAATAATAATAATAGTAAAAATAATAATAATAATAACATCTCTATGTTAATCAGCGTAGATCACATCCGTTTTACATTATAAGGAATTGTTATTACCTTTTTTATGGAATATTCCAAATAAGTTTCATTTTAACTGCCTGGATATAAAAACACGTCTGCACCGTCAGTCTCGAGTGCGGGAAATGGCATTTTACAATTACACATTGTTGTATGTAACGTCTGAAGAGAATAACAATTAACCCCCGTGATTTTAAACGAAGAGTGGGTTTGTTTTTAGTCTGTGTCATATTATTTTGACTTTTAGGATTAATATTAAAATTGAATGTAGTTATATGCTATTCTAGAACGCATTGGCTCTCACAATTAACATGTGTTGGCTTACCAAATGAAAACAACATAGAACAGTGATCTGATAAAACATTTGGTTCATCAACTACAAATGAAGTAAACAATGTCATTAAATTAGTTCGACATAAAACATAATCAACTACACTACTCCCGTTATGTGTAATACATGTAAACTTACCTAAACCTTTATCATTCCCTAATCGTCCATTCATAATTCGCATACCTGATGATTTGCAATAAAATAATAAATAATTTCCATTTTCGTTTGTGTTTTTGTCCTCACAATCTCTTTGTAATGAAACGTCTTCTACATAATCGTCCGGTAATAAGTTCAAATTAAAATCAATATTCATTCTCAACATAATCAAAACGTGTCCCCACTCTCGAATTCATATCCCCTGTAATTAAAAAATTACATTTAATGTCAAACTTATTTTCAAAGTACAACATATCAAAAATATTTTGTTGTACAAACACTTCTCTGCTACTTCCACTTGGAATATTATAACATAAACATAATAATAACAGTTCATTTAAACCGAATAACTTTCCATCCAATTTAAGCCATATAATACAATCATGTACAGTTTTAAATAATTAATCATCTGTAACCAAATGATTGGAAATGTATATAATTAAACCCCCACTGTCTCTACGTGCATTTTAAGCTTTAACGTCGGTGTAATGCGTAACAAGTGAAGCCATCTATTTCATAATTGAGTTCATTATTTTGTCTTCGCTGGTTTGTGTACTTTCTGTTACTTTAGATCGTGCTATTGGATTTTTAAATACAGAGTCTGGAAAAACATTGGCTGCATCTGGACCACCAATAGCTGCGTTATTCGAGTATGCACTAATGTTTCGCTGGGTTTTGTGTGACGTCCATGTCTGTGCATGTGTTTCAATTTCGTCCGTAGGTTCGAAACCATCAACCCTACTTTCGCGTAACACATTGAACCACTCGGGAAATATATCGTCCTCCATACTACCATCAATGAATAATTTTGCTGGGTATCTGATTTGGATTTTTTTTCTTTTTGAACTCGCGTCTTTCGCTTTTTCTGACATGTATAGATTCTTTCGTGCATCCGCGATCTCATTATGGTAGTCCCGATCCATACCAAACGGTGTGCCCTTTAATTTGTACGCGTTTTCGACGTAATCCCTTAGGCGCACAATTATCGGACGTTTAGGGCCGTATCTACCTCTGTACGCTTGGTTAACTACTGACCGAGGCGGTGAGCACGCTCTATGCAAATATCAGTTGTGTCAATATTTAGTTCATATCTCCAGAAATTTAGAATCAATGTTTTGCAATCATTTGTAGATTTTTCTGTGATCCTAAAAAATATCCGGTTATTTCTCCTGCTCCTTGCCTCAAGACCTATTGATTTATATGATAGCATTTTAAGTTTGCGCGATTGCATATCTATGAATTTTTCAACCCGTTCCGTGCGTTTACCTGCCATATATACACTTTGATTTACACTCCTGGTGTCATCTAAACATTTATTTTGATTTTCTTCAACTAAGCTAAGTTTCTCATAGTTTCTATTTAGACTGTTGAAAAGGCATGTCAGTTTTTCGTTTTGTGTCAACTGTGTGAAACACTCACTGTTTAAACTGCCTGTGCTTATCTTCTTGCGTTTCCCCCTCGATCCTTCGACCACCCAGCCGTTACCCCGCCCATTGTTCATCTCAAACCGGATGTGTTGGCACCGACAAATCCATTCCATCTTCTACACTCATACCCGACGAATCACTACTATAGCTACCGTGAGCCATTGCTATTAACACTCAAAATATAAAGAATTCAACCACTTATTCTACTCTTTGTTACTGTATAATGTCGTTTTTTCTTAGCAAATTCTTAGCAAATTCCACAGGGAATCCAGAGCGCTTGACAAAAAAAACTTTATATTAATATATAGACTAGGATGAGAACGCCTATGTAGTGTCAATAGCCATTTTTCACCGCGTCTGTAGACTACAGCAAAAAAATATTACGTTTACTATTTTACCCGTTATTCCCCTCCATGTCGATAGTAGACGCACTTAAAACTAAGTATCTGTGTAGCGCAAACACTAATAATGCTTCCTGACTATATGTGTACTCGTGATATTGCGTACACAAAGCATAAACCGAAAAAAGAAATATAGCACAAGAATCACTAATGTTGACATTGTTAAGGAAATGGCTTTCTGATTGGCTGAACAATCATTGGTCGTTTATTTTCAGCCAATCAGAAACATCATTTATTTTGCCTTGAAATTTCTAGACTGCTACAAAGCCGTCAATAAAATTAACACTTGTTTCAGTGAAACGGGACATGCGCCGTAGAGCAGTCTATGAAATGTCAAGCCATTTCCTTTTCCGCTGTTTTTAACAATGTCAGCATTAGTGATTCTTGTGCTACATTTCTTTTTCGGTTTGTGCTTTGTGTACGCGATATCATGAGTACACATATAGTCAGGAAGCATCATTAGTGAAGCGTACATTGCATTGCGGACAATAACTCCGGTGTTAATGATCCGAACTCGCTCGTTTTCGAACTTACCCACGCTTTTTCTGACGCCAAACATCTGGCCAAATTTGATGAAGATTGGATAAAATATGAAAGCCCTGTCGTGTTAACGAGGGAAAATATATATTCCCCATATTATAAATGTGAAAAAGACAAACTTGAAAAGGTTCAGAAACGATGATTGGACTTACGTAACGACAAAACAATAAATCTACCGAGTTTGGAAGATCGTCACAATAACATAGACTTAGTGGAAACATATAAAATTCTTAACAACCATTATAAACTGAAAAGTGATTCGCTCTTCCATTTTCCGAAAAGAACTCTTCGTGGACACTCAAAAAAACTGCATACGGTCCATTGTAACACCATTATTTAAGATGGGTTACAAATAAAACAAAATGTTACTAGTTTATATTTATTGGAATAAGCTGGTCATGGCTTCAACAACATATAGTGTAAAATAAAATGTGTAGTTAATCAAATTGGAACATTTCAGGTAAATCCAATGTTCATAGTCCAAACTAAGTTTAAATTGTAACTGACCACTGTACAGTGTAAACCCTGGGAACAGATGTTCACAAAGACGAGTCTTAACATTAAAAACTTCTTGCATAGAAAATAACAAAGTTCTTAGAATACTGTACAGTGTAAAGCCTGGGAACAGATGTTCACAAAGACAAGTCTTAAAATTAAAAACTTCTTGCATAGAAAATAACAAAGTTCTTAGAATATTTTCACTACACTATGCTGTGTCCGCGAAATACCGCCACATGCCACTCGGCATGTGTATGCCACATGCCGCGTGGCACCGCCAAACATGGGGGAAGCGGAACACAGCTTAGATAATAAAAAAAATACCTCCAAAGAGGTATGACAGATGTACTTCAACCCATGAAGCGATTATGTCATGTCATATACAAAATCAAAAAATCAACCAAAAAACCTCCTAAGAGGTATAACAGACATACTTCAACCAATGAAGCGATTGTGTCATACCACACGCCGCGTGGCAACGCCAAACATGGGGGAAGGAACACAGCTTAGATAATAAAAACCTCCAAAGAGGTATGACAGACGTACTTCAACCAATGAAGCGATTGTGTTATGTCATATACAAAAAACAAAATCAAAAAACTTTAAAAATCAACCAAAAAACCTCTAAAGAGGTATAACAGACATACTTCAACCAATGAAGCGATTGTGTCATGTCATATACAAAAAGCTACAAAATAGCCACGGAGAGCTAATATAACCCAAATAGGGTAAATAAAAAAAATATCTATACGATTGCCAATCCACAGCCAAGCTTAAAGGTTGAATGTATAATTTCTTCAATTTGACTTATAAACATTGAATTCCTTGTTGTAAACCATTCACAAACAAGGCTTGCCTTGATAAAATAAGTGTACATCATTCCAATACAGCATTGTCTTAAAAACAACAAACAAATGAACTTTTATAAGATTTCAATATTTAACATAAAAAACATTGACTTTTGCTTTGTTAGGATTAATTTAAAAGCCCCAAGTTAAATAATGTGGGGGGAAGGCCCCACTATTTATCATCCTTAATAAAAATACAAAGTACCAGGCAACAAAGCATCATCTACTTCCTTGTTCCTGAACAATGAAATGCCACTATATACATTCATTGGCAAGAAATTAAGCAGTTCAATATATATTTCCAAATTCAACACAAAACAAGTGCTATAGGCCTACTTTGACATTCACAATAGAAAACTAAATATCCATAAACTCTTCGATCATAAACGGCAGGAGCCCAAATGTATACAGTTCCGTGCGACATATTCACTTTGGCTTTCATAGTACGAGTCTGGTCTGCAATTAACTTAGTTCATAAACCAGGTCTAAATGTTTGTTCATGGCTATCATTTATACTAGCAAATTGTAAACGGAGAGCTTAACATATGATACCAACTACTGAAGGTCTCTATGGTACGTCTCGCAACCGCATGTCCGATACCCAGTTATTCGACATAGGAACATTGTTGATTGGCCTTTCGACATCGTGATGGTGACACAAACTGAAGTGCAAGGTATGGCGTAAAATAACCTATAACACAGAGATCTAATTATAATTGAAACAGCATCAGCTACAAAACTGGTTTGAATTTCGACTTAATACTCTAACATATCATTAAATGTCACGTGATACACGCGGTAATGGCCGGCTATTTTGAGTGGGAGAGAAAATTTGTGAAAATCTGGATTATTAAATAACATTGTGGACTTTTTTTACCGCAAAATATCTTAAAGTGATCAGTAGTGTACTGATGTTTGAAATAGTATGCCTAAAAATGGGAAAAATAAACGGAAAACGAGAAACAGTAGTGATGAAAGTGACAATGTAAACAAAGGTAAGATTTCCAAACAGAGAGGCCCGTCACAGGAGCAGGATTTAAACATTTCAGTGAGTGAAATCGTAGGTCAAGCACATTCGGTGCTTTATAATACGGACATTGTGAGATGTGAAAATGGCCATGATAACAGTGATAACAGTGTATTTGTAGTAGATACAGGTGATAATCAGGACTTAGTGAACTTTTCGGACAAAATGGCGAATTGCAATCCGGAACCCTCTAACAAAGACATTATGAATGTATTGGATGTTATCAGTAAGCGGCTAGGATTAGTGGAGGAGAAATTAGGGGACATTAAACAGTTAGAACAGAAGGTGACTAGTTTTGAGAAAGAGTTAAAATCCTTATGGCTAGCATTGGACAATCGCACCAAACGCGTCGAGGAGAGGGTCACCAAGGTCGAGGACGTGGTCGAGGGCACAGATATCGCGGTGGGCCTGCTATCGAACAAGGTCACGGACCTCGAGAAGGAACGTGACGAACTCCGGGACGACGTGGTGTACCTCAAATCCCAGTCCATGCGGAACAACTTGGTGTTCACGAACGTCCCTGAAGACAACACCGGGGGCAACGAGTCCGCGGAGGTAACTGATCGAAAGTTACGTGAGCATCTACAACAAGCACTCAAGATTGCCAAGGAGACCGTAGACAGCATACGCTTCGAGCGCGTACACAGGTCCCCTGGGCAACCGGTACCTGGTAGGGTTAGAACAATTGTGGCAAAATTTACGTTTTTTAAGGACCGAGAACAAGTGCGAAGGCAGTGGAAGGAACTGAAGGACACCGCATTTCATATGTATGAACAGTACCCGCCGGAAGTGATAGCTAAGCGGAGGAAACTCGTACCCAAGATGAAGGCGGCCAGGGAACATGGTAAACGCTCCTGGATAGCCTACGACACGTTGTACGTTGACGGCCGGCCGGTGCGCGACTAGGGGCACGCCGGAGGTGAGCTGTCCGTACTATCATGGAACGTGCATGGACTTACGCAAGGCAAGCAATGCAATAGTGATTTTGTAAATATTGTTGCTAATCATGATATATGTTTTTTTTATGAATCTTGGGCAAATTCTTCTACTAAAATTAACCTTAATGGTTATATCACACATAATTTTTACAGAAAGTTGCAAAACAGAAATGCACGCCGATGTAGCGGGGGTATAGTTTTAATGTATAAAGAACACTTAAAAGATGGTATACAGATTGTGAAAAATCACCATGATACTATTATTTGGATAAAGTTGGATCGTGTGTTTTTTAATATAAATGAGGATATCTATTTATGTGGTTCATATATTTGGTGTGAAGATTCACCAGCATATAATTCATTTAATAACATCAACTTGTTTGACACACTTGAAAATGATATTTCTACATTTGATTGCTTAGGTTCTGTGTTTCTATGTGGTGATTTAAATAGTAGAGTGAGTAATAAAAATGATTACATAATCCACGATAAATGTAATATGTCTGTTGATGAAGTAGATTATGAACCAGACAATACCCCTGTTAGGGCCTCTATCGATAAAAACCATAATAGTCACGGTATTAAATTATTAGATCTGTGTAAATCTTCATGTATACGTATTGTTAATGGTCGCATTGGTAATACAAACCAGTTCACCTACCTATCACGTAACGGTACATCTGTTATTGATTATTTGTTGTGTAGTGAACGCCATTTTTCATTGATCAGTGATTTTACTATTGGGCATTTTAATGAATGGAGCGATCATGCCCCGTTACATTTTTCATTTGTATGTAATAATGTATCACCTGATGTTAACAGTTATTCTGAGACACGATTTAAGTGGAATGATTTGTATAAGGCGCAATTTCGGTCTGGTATTATTGCCAAATTGCCCGACTTCAATAATATTGTATTTAATTTAAATAACTGTACTAAACAGACGATAAACGAGGCTTTGAGCAATTTTACTGATACTATACGGAGTGTTGCTGATCCTTTATTTACAAAACGCACTTATTCTGAAAATAAACCTTGTTTTGATACTGAGTTTCGTATGAAAAATGCAGACTGGTTTGATCAAGACTGTGTGAATGCTCGAAATACGTATTTAGATGCCTTAAACCTGTTTAATTGTTATAAAACTGATGCAAATAGAATAGATTTATGTGAACGTAAATTATTGTATAAGAATATAATTTGTAAGAAGAAAAATACATTTTATAAACGTAAAATGTCCGAAATAGAGAGCCTTAAGAAAAGTAAACCACGAGATTTTTGGAAGTATTTCAAGAGCTCAAAAAAGTCTGTTGCTAATAAGATAGCATTAGATACTTTTCGTGAATATTTTGAAAAGCTTGGCAGTGATGTATTTAACTGTACAAATGAAGACGCGGAAATTTTTTGTGAAAATAATGATTTTGATAATCCTAATGGGTCCTTCCCAGAACTTGACCAGCCCATCACGATTGATGAAATTTTAAATGCTGTAAAATCTTTAAAAAGAGGGAAGGCTTTTGGTAGTGATTGTTTACTGAATGAATATTTTATTGAAAGCATAGACATATTATCGGCTCATTTATGCGATATATTCAACTGCATTTTGAATTCGGGTTTTTACCCAGATAAATGGATGGAAGGGATTATAATTCCTTTACACAAAAAAGGTGATGCAAATGATGTAAATAATTATAGAGGCATTACGCTAGTTAGTTGTTTCTCAAAGGTTTTTACTACTGTACTCAATAGGCGACTTGAAAACTTTTGTAATGAGCATAACATAATTTCGGATGCTCAGTTCGGATTTCGGAAAGGAAAATCCACTGTTGATGCGATTTTTATACTTATGTCATTAGTCCAAAAATACTTGAATGAAAACAAACGATTGTATGTTATTTTTGTCGATTTGATGAAATGTTTTGATTCTATTTATAGAAATGCATTATGGCTTAAGATGTATAGATGTGGTATTAATGGCAAATTACTTAGAATTATACGCAATATGTACCAAAAAGTCAAATCATGTGTCAAATCCTGTGCTAATTATACTGATTATTTTAATTATGCTGTTGGCTTACGTCAAGGGGAGGTAATGTCCCCTCTTTTGTTTTCTCTTTTTGTTGAAGATTTGGAGTTATATTTGCAAAATAATATAGATTCAGGTTTGCAATTAGATGATATAGTACTAATGTTATTGCTATTTGCGGATGACATGGCCATTGTAGGAAAAACACCTGCTGAAATACAAGTACATTTAGATACATTAAATAATTATTGCGATTCGTGGGGACTTAAAGTAAATATTGCCAAAACTAAAATTATGGTTTTTCGTAAACGTGGCGGGTTATTAGCCAGTGAGCATTGGACCTACAATGGAGACGTTATCAACGTAGTGAATGATTTTAACTATTTAGGGAATATTTTCAATTATACTGGAAATTTCGCTCTTAATCAGGAGCATTTAGTTGGTAAAGCTCTTAAGGCAATGAATGTTTTATTATGTAAATGTAAAGTATATGATTTGAGTCCTAAAACTTTATGTCAGTTGTTCAATGCCTTTGTTGTGTCTGTTCTTAGTTATGCATGTGAGATTTGGGGCAATACTAAATCTAAAGAAATTGAAAGAATTCATTTAAAATTTTGCAAAAGGTTATTAAAGGTACTACCTAATACATGCAATGCAGCTGTGTATGGTGAACTTGGAAGATATCCCCTATATGTTAATAGATATATAAGAATTATGAAATATTGGTTGAAAGTAATAAATACTGACAATATCATTCTAAAGACTGTGTATGGACACGCTTTACAGGACTGTAATAGCGGAAAAACGAACTGGGTTAGCAGTGTTAAGAAATTACTAGATGATTACGGTTTTTCTTATGTATTCGATAATGCGTCTTATATAAACAGTGACGTTTTTTTGTATGACTTTAGAATTAGAGTTTTAGATGCCTTTAAACAAAATTGTTGTGGTACCTTAAACAACAGTTCTGTGTTAACATTGTACAAAGATATTAAAACTAGTTTGGAATATGAAACATATTTAGATATTTTGCCAAGAAGTTTACGTCTATATTTTACTAGACTTAGACTATCTGTGCATCCACTCAGAATACAGACTGGTAGATATGCCAGCAATAGAACACTTCGTGAAGAAAGATATTGCCTAATTTGTAATAGTTTAGATATAGAAGATGAATTTCATTTTGTATGTATTTGTCCTTGTTATATTGATATTAGAAAGAAATACTTAAAACGTTGTTATTACAAACGTCCTTCTGTTTTCAAATATTTGGAGTTACTGAAATCACATGACAAGATAGAAATAATAAAACTTTCGTTATATGTTAAAGAATCAATTATATTAAGAAACGCATTATTAACTATTGAAAGGTAGTTACTTAGTTCAACCTCCTACTCTTATTTACTATACTACATAATAATAATAATAATAATGAAATGATAAATTATACCATTTGTATATATTTCACCATTGAAATCACATGACAAAAAATAATAAAACTTCTGTTATATGTTAAAGAATCAATTGTATTAAGAAACGCTTTATTAACTATTGAAAGGTAGTTACTTAGTTCAACCTCCTACTCTTATTTACTATACTACATAATAATAATAATAACAATAATAATGAAATGATTAATTATACCATTTGTATATATTTCATCATTTACTTGTATATATACGTTGACATCATATATGCTAATATGTATGTATTGTAGACGATGTACTTTGTACAAGTCTGAATAAAAAAAGTCTGTCTGTCTGTCTGTCTATCAGCCACCACTCTGTATAAAAACAACAGCCACTGAATGAAAAGATCAGTGTACGCAAACAGAATAAATGTGTTAAGCTGACGGCTAGACGAAAAAATTTAGGACATTATACTGTTATAGCAGCAGCAGACACAGCAGTAAGTAAAAAATATCTGTAATAAGCAAAACAAACTGTGACATATATCTATCATCAATTTGACAAAAGAACAATAGCAAAGACCTGCAATCAACACGCCGCCAGTTGTCAATAATAAAGCACATACAGTTGTATTATAACCTATTATCAATATACTTTGAAATAAACACTAGGGCGGAGATATCTAAGTACTGACGACATATTAATTACATGCTCATCGACATACTCACACTCTTGGTGTAAAATAACATACGGGTAGTATATACCGATTTCAGCCATTTTCAGACTCCTGGTGTAAAGTTAGTATATTCATTACCAACATTCATGCATTTGCATACTCCAAGTGTAAAAAGTGACAATTTATACCGGTTTGTAATAACTGCGACAACAAAAAGCGCACCACTTTACACACACTAAGAATATGGGTCACTTTAATTCATTCCTGTTAGGCGCCATATAACCTTTCGTGTGTTGGTGCACCTTAAAATTCAATTCAGTTCACTTTAATTCTAGGCCAGTTGCCGACACCCACTGTAGAAAGTGCATATTTCTCTAAAGTGAATAGAAATAATGTATGTTGTTTGTTTGTGTTATCTGTTGTTGTGGCTAAATGAACAAATGTCACAACGCTAAGGGAACAGAGATCATTTTTAAACACTTTAAAATTGACATCCACACTTTCCTTTAATAGAATATTGTAATATTGTCGAGAATATTGTCGACTTGTTGTCGACTTGTGTTCGATACAGAAATGACAAAATAATAAGCTGGAATCAACTTTCATTTAAAAGCAATAGCACATACAGTGTCGTACTTCTGTTAGGCTATGACAGAAGAATCGAAATAAACACTTACATACCATTTAAACAGAATGTTACACATACTTATAATTTTTCTATGTCTAAATAAGTTCCTTGGCAAACCTGCACGACTCCAAATTCCGATCAATAATCAGAGTTGTCGTTCCTTTGACCTTGTGCATTCTCAATCGGAGAATTCCTATCTGTCAACATCGTAGCACAATACGGCCGTTGCGAACATAAGCAGGGTATACCGACAGGTAACAAGCATTCAACACTAATATTTGATGCGTATTATCAACAAGTAGTTTGGAGATAACAATTAAATACCGATTTTTAGAACACAAAAACAGATCGATACTGACCAATTGGCGGTCACTGCAAAGAGGTGTACGCGTTAGAATTACACGTTCATAATAACCTCTGATTTCCACCCCCTGAAATAATTAGTATTTGTTCCCTAGTAGAACAAATCCCAATGTTCGGAAAAACGTTCATGGAATGAATTAAATGAGACCATTGTTTCCGCGCCGTCTGTGGACTCATTCAAGAAACGACTGAGCGCTGCTCCTAACTGAAAATGCAGCGAAACAAAGGTATCAACCATCTAGCCATGTGTGGTAAAGATCGGGTGAAAATGAAGGCCCTATCGTGTTAATGATGAAAAAAAAAATAGCACATTTAACAAATTCAAGTGTCATAACTTCAGTGTTACATGTCCGATCTTGATGGTTTTCAAAAGTTTCCGAGCTTGTATTAAAATCAACCATCTGGCTAAATTTGGTGAATATCGGATGGAAAGTGAAGGCTCTATCGTGTTAACGATGCAAAATATAGCATATTTAACCAAATCAATGGTCATAACTCCGGTGTTACTGTTCTGCTCTGGCTGGTTTTCGAAATTGTTTAAGCTTTTATTGATGTCAACAATCTGGCAACGTTTGGTAAAAATGAAGGCCCTATCATGTTAACGGGACAAAATATAGCATATTTGACTAATTCAAGGGCCATAACTCCGGTGTTAGTTTTCCAAACTGTCTGGTTTTCCAACTTTTTAAAGTAGCTATCCCGCCATTAACAGCCACATTTTACAACATATGTACACCGTTTCTAAACCTACAGACGTATATAACTTACATATTTTTGAGAATCCAAACTCTATGGATACAATGTAACCGACTTTAACCATCCAGGCCAAACCCCGAAACTGGAACGTTGAATTAAGAGTTACCAACTTATAATTTTCATTTTACGCATATTCAGTCACAGGTATTTTTAGAATCCCTGAAAGGTAAAAAAAAAAATTAATCGGTACATATACATAATTATATGACCTGAAAACCTGTATAAGAGTTTTGATACACGGTTTTATATTGTAATTTTGCCGTTATATGCCGGGTTAATTTCTTTTAGCTTTCATTTATGTCAACAATCTGGCCAAGTTTGGTAATGATCGTGTTGCCGAGGCAAAATATAGCATATTTAACTAAATCAAGGGAAATAACTCCGGCTGGTTTTCGAACGTGTCCGAGCTTTCGTCGATATCAGCAATCTGGCCAAGTTTGAAAATGATTGGATGAACAATTAAGGACCTACCGTGTTAACGAGGTTACAATTAAAGGAGGACGGACATCTCGCCATCCCATAAGCTCTGCTTGCCTTTGGCCAGTAGAACTAAAACATACAGTTATACGACTATGACACGTTTTCTTTGTAGGGTTGTTTAATACCCGTACAATACAATTATACAGTTACACTGTTCGGAAATAATGTATGAATATTGGTGCTAGAAATAGTGCTATTCGAAAACATTAGCCGAAATAAATTAAGTGTAAAATATAGTTCAAGATCTACGTATTGTACGAATGTATACTCGGTTGCAAAAGAAAGTGTGCACTTAGGGTTTTGTAATATTAAATGTATCATTTAGAGAAGAAATAGTTCATGTTTGGTGTCAACATTTAGAGCAAGTAATGACCAATGTATTGCGCATACTTCTATTGGAAACTGATTAACTTCAAATGGACTTTGTACTTTAGAAAAAGGGTAGGGGACAGACCGAAAGTTTCAAATTGCTTGAAAGACAACAACCTGGAAGAAATTATGAATTTTTTGTTGGTATTTGTAAATTTTGATGTTGATTTCGAATTAATATCACGACGTCCCCAATTTGTTCAAAATGTTGACGAAGTCGGATAATTGTATATAGAGTCTGGACGTAATTAGGAAAACACGTTGACATAAACTAAAGCTACAAAACCCCTACAGAAGCATGGACATAGTTTGCCAACTTAAATCCACCATATAATGAATACAACAATTTTAATACACCAGAAAAGCTGTAATATCCCAACAATAACAGGTTAACGTAGTTGTAAAAGTCGAGCAGCAAATTTACAGTCAACCAAAAACATGCATTCTAAACAAACAATAATCACAAGGAAAAATAAAAGTGACACCACAAACATAAACGGATTGACAATAGGGGTACCGTCTTAGAACGGTCGTTGGCAAAACGGCTGCTGGGGGCGTAAAGCAGGTTCTAGGGTGACCAAACCTCACTCATAACCTATTGCCATCATAATTAAACGGGACAATGTAAATAAAGAAATCCTCCGTCAGACTATATCCATAAGAAGCGAGGCAGCATTATGAGACAATATATTTTTTTCCACAAACACGATCATGTATATGTGTATATAAAAGAAGAAGAAACTGGAAAGTCACAAAGCAAGTACACATGACTTGGCAGAAGCAAGAGCAACACGAGTATAAACCGTTAAGGGCACGACAAGACGATATTAAGACAAACATTAAACGTTACCATCATTTTCTTGATTCATGTGAACGTCATAATATGGTCTACAATCTGTCGGTTCATCGCACAATGAAATAGAAAGCATAGTGGCGAACTGTAAATGGATCAACCAATAAACATAAAGCATAAAGCAGTGCGGTGCGAAATGATAGGGTCATAACCTCTTTTGATGAACTTTTTAACAACGAATACTTAAAAGGTGATCTATTGAAAGCAACGAACACAAACAAGAGAGGAAAATATGGTATGAAAGTGATCTTGACCAAGGATCTTAGAAATTTGTAAGTCACGTCACCATAGAAGTCTGGTTGCGATCGCTGTCGTAGACAAGTTCTTAAATTACTTTTATATTTTAAAATTAGATCAGCGTTACGATAATAAAATATGACAATGGGTTTTCGAAGTTTATGGTAACGGCAGCCCTTATGGAATAGCGTTTCATATATACAAAGGTCCTCAACTCGACTACAAGGTATAGAAAAACGAGTAAGTTGAGAAACATTATATAATGTCAAAATTGAAATGATCTCTTTTGTCCTAGATTTTGCTAATTATTTCTCCATTTAAATAGAGAGATGTTACGGAACTAAAACACGCTGTAGTAGAGCGTGCGAACGCTTTAAATTATTTTTTCTGCATGTCACCTGCGGGGCTCCGTAAGATGTAAATCGAGAAAAGAAACAACAGTAACAAAAACATAAGCCTTGTTGATTTGAAATTGTTTAGAATAGATAGTAGTAACCATAGAAAAAAGAAATGTTTGTCAATGTGCAATATGTCAGCAAAATGTCAATCTTAACCGATTGTATCTTTTCAGGGCTGAACAAATCACACTCAGCAGAACAAGATGACACATGAACAATGGTTGATTATCGAAGAAATTCAGGTATACTATGCAGTGAAAAACGGGGGAAAACAATAAACATATTTACTTGATCGTTAATGGATAATGCACGAAGGGAGTGTGATTGAAATAAACAACAGTGAAAGAGGATATTAAATTACTCATTAAATTGCCGTTTCTTATGAACTCATGGAACTCTGTACATGGATTTGTCATATATCACAGTCGAAATATTATTGCAAAGAAATGATAAAATAACTAAATACGGCCATCGTTATATACCGGTGTCACTTCATTGGAGGTATTGTGTGGTTAAAGTAACGGATGCAATGGTCATGACAGAAAAAAACGATAAAACTATGTTGGACGTTACACGTATACTATGAATTTGGTGTAAAAGAAGAACAAAACATAGAAATATGCGGAATACAGGTGAGAAAATGAGATGGATAAATCCGATCCTAGCCAAGAATGGTAAAGTTGTAGACTCATCTAAACATGAAACAGATCAGCTGGGATATTTCTAATTCAGCAAACAAACAATTGCAGCGTACAACAAGTAGATACAATGCCATACAGGTATTGCAGCATGCACAGAACGCAGCCAACCAAAAACGCATTATACAGAAATAAATAATTAAAAGTAAAGTGCCAGACAACACAAATATACACTAATCGATAATGGGGGTACCGCATTGGAACGGTTATTGACAAAACTAATTGTACAAACATGATACAAGCGTTGATTCTCGAAGAAATGCATATATGATATGCAGTGAAAAACGGAAAATACTAAACACATTTACTTGATCGTTAATGGATAATGCAAGGAAGGAGAGTGATTGAAATAAACAACAATAAAAGAGGATGTTAAATCACTCGTTAAATTGCCGTTTCCTATGAACTCATAAGCAAATTACTGACTTATTGAAGTGTTAACTTCGCATACGCTCTGACCGTGGAATTTGTCGTTTATCACAATTGAAACTTTAGTGCAGAGAACTGATAAATATCTGAAAGAAATACCAGTGTCGTTATATACGGGAGTCGCCGGTATCTCTATCTACATATGGGGTGGATTAAAAAAACTATGCTAGAATAGAGTTTCTTATATGGCCATCACGCATACATTACACGTATACTATGAATGAGATGTAAAAGAAGAACAAAACATATAGAAATACGCAGAATACAGATGAGAAAAGGAGATGGATAAATCCGATCTTAACCAAGAATGACAAAGCTGTATACGCCATTATTATAATTAAAATCACATTCCGAAATGTTAACGATGTCCTTGAAAATTGCAGAACTCGTCTAAATATGATATAGATCAGTTCGAATATTTCTAAATCAGCAAGCAAACAATTAGGGCGTACAAAATGTAGATGCAAAGCCAAGCAGAAAAAGTAGATGTATTGCCAAACAGAACAAGTAGCTTAATAGTCAAACAGAAAAAAAGTAGATGCAAAGCAATACAGAAAAAATAAATATGAATCCAAACAAGAATTGCAGCATGCACAAAACGCAGCCAACTAAAGACAGAGATAAAAGATAATTAAAAGTGACATCACAAACATACACTAATTGATAATGGGTACCGCCTTGGAATGGTTAGTGGCAAAACGAATTGTTCTACATGGAGCCTTGATGATTGTAATATGGCCTTGTCCAACTCTACCAGACAGTATAAAGTGCCAGATTCCACGGAAAAAACAGCAGATGTGCAGGAGCATTTGTCGTGTAGAAATAGTTAGATAAAAAGGGGTTCAATCAACCCAAACATTTTTACGAAGAGCTGAATGTTCACGGTGTAACGGTTTAACGTCCGTCTTGTATGCGAATGATCGTGGTGCTTATCTTTTGGTCGTAGCGTTTATCTTTTTGCTAACACTAGCACCTTCATTTTGGAATTGGCCATAAACCCGGTCATGATCTTTAACTCGAGAAAAGCTCGGAAAAAATCGAAAAAGAAAACAAATATCGAATATTAAACAATATAGAAATGGTACTTGTTATTATGAAAAAACACTGTAGAGAAAGGTACACAAGGCAGAAACATAGTAGTTTTCATCGAATATTCTCCAAATGTTATCAAACTATGACATTAACTGGGGCTTGAGCAAACAAGACGCACATGAGGGCCCTTCAACGCTATATGGTATTTGGTCATCATTTGTACATCTTTGCAGAATGACAAAAACAATCATTTAGTATGTTGATCAGTTTGCTAAAGTTATTTGATCTATTGGCTGCTTTAATTTTAGATATGAGGGAAAGTATTTTGAAGAAGTTTCATAAAAATAGAGAGGTTAGTGAAGGTGCCATAGTGTACGCAAGGTTTTTGACTATTAAGCTGCGTAGACCATTTTGAAAATCCGATTGACCTTATTGTTTCTTCTGTAAGATACTCGTTACTACAGAAGCGTCCATAAACAATGAGAACATTTTCACCATGGAGATTTCATTTTAGCAAACTTGACAGTCAGTGGTATAGGATCATTTCTGATAAAAAAAAAACTGTTAATTGTTTAGCTTAACTGAGCTGAAAGCTCAAAGTGAGCTATTATAAACGCTTTTTGTCCGTCGTCCATCCGTTAACATTTGGTTAAACGACTTCTTTGATTTTGACCAAACTTCACATAGATGATGCTGAGGTCAATGGCTTTCAAACTTGTTAAAATAAGGTCAAAGCAACATCCAAAATGGCCCCTTGGCCATGAAAGGTCGAAACCTTAAACAATATTTTTCTCAATAACAGATTTCGACAGTTTTTCTTTATAAACGATCATCAACACCTAGACTATGAAGTTTGTTCAAATCCAGTCACCGTGTCAAAAGTTGCCGTATTCCGGGGGTCCAACGTTTGTAAATGGAGATTTTGCTGTTACTAAAAATAGAAAAATAGTTTCCGCTCAATAACGTTTGTTGGGAATGAGATATTGCTATGTAGGTAGCTTATATGGAACGGAAGCGTGGGACTGCACTTGAAGTCACTGCGGTCAAGGTCGCTGTTACTAAAAATAGAAAAACAGTTTCCACTCAATAACCTTTGTTAGTAATGAGATATTGCGACGAAACTTGCTGTGTATGTAGCTTATATTGAAAAGAAGCTTGGGATTGCATATTTGAGGTCCCTGGAATCAAGGTCAAGGTCGCTGTTACTAAATCATATACTTGTTTTCACTCAATAACTTGTTAGAAATGAAATATTTTAGCGATGTATGTAGCTTATATGAAAAGGAAACTTGGGATTGCATATGAGGTCACTGGGGTCAAGGTCAAGATCGCTGTTATTAAAAATAGAAAAAGGTTTCCGCTCAATAATAATTGTTAGGATATGAGATCTTGCGACGACGCTTGCCGTGCATGTAGCTTATATAGAAAGGAAGCTTGTGTTTGCATTTGAGGTAACTGGGCTTAATGTCATGGTCGCTGTTACTAAAAAAATATTCCGTTCAATAACTTTGTTAAGAATGAGATATTGTGACGAAACTGGCTGTGTAGGTAACTTATGTGGAAAGGACGCTTAGGGTTGCATTTGAAGTCATTGTGGGTCAAGGTTAAGGTCACTGTTACTAGAAGTAGAACAATAGTTTCCACTCAATAACTTGAGTTAGGAATAAGACATTGGAAAGAAACTTGCTGTGCAGGTAGCTTATATGGAACGGAAGCTTGGGATTACGTTTGCGGTCACTGGGATCAAGACCAAAATTTGCTGTTACTAAAATAGGTAACTTATGTGGAAAGGACGCTTAGGGTTGCATTTGAAGTCATTGTGGGTCAAGGTTAAGGTCACTGTTACTAGAAGTAGAACAATAGTTTCCACTCAATAACTTTTGTTAGGAATAATATATTGGAACGAAATTTGCGGTGTATGTAGCTTATATGGAAAGGAGCTTGGTATTGCGTTTGATGTCACTGGGGTCAAGGTCAGCGTCACTGTTTATACTAGAAAAGTGGTTTCTGTTCAATACGTTTTGATAGGAATGAGATATTGCGACGAAATTGTCTGTGTATGTAGCTTATATGGAAAGAAAGCTCGGGATTGCCTTGATGCCACAGGGGTCAAGATCAGTGATTCTAAAAATAAAAAAGTGGTTGCTTTGCAATAACTTTAATTTGTAATGAGATTTTTAAGCAAAAATTTGTCAAGATCAACGTCACTGTTACTTACATGTTTTTAGTCTTTGTGAAGATCATCAGGTGAGCGATTTAGGACCACTTTGGCCTTCTTTGAAAATGGCCCTATTGTTGTTTAACCAAATTGGTGAAGGCATATAAGCGTATGGAAATTGAACAATTCTAGCTCTTGTAGTTTGAAGTAGGAACTTTTTTAAAAAAATCCTATATAAACCCATTGTAATACTGTGAATTCCGGGGTGGGATATATTTTACTTCATGGTTACCACTTGAACAAACTTGGTAGAAAGCCATAAGCTAATGCATACATTGCAATATATGAGAGCCTAGTAGTTTCAGAAAATATTGTTTAAATGTTCCCCTATACAACTGTAGATAAGACGTGTATACCCGGAATAGGGAAAAGAACATGTAACCTTATGGTCACCATTTCAACAAACTTGGTATAGATAGATAAGCTTACGCTACGTACAATATGTGAGAGTCCTATCTCTTGTAGTTTTAGAAGATTGTTTAAAGATCTACCTATATTATTATTTGTAAAACTATGAACCCTGGGGCGAGGCCACATTTGACCCTTTGTCACCATTTGAGCAAATATATATTAGATCATAAGCTATTGCTGCATGCGATATATGAGACCTTTATTTTTCCTTGTGTTTTCAAACGTTTCAAGCTTTTCCCTATAATGACTCTGTAAGAATTGCAGTTTGATAACCGCTACTTATCCTGAAATATTTAGAAGCCAGTGTAAGCCCCTAAATCATACATCGGTGGAAAGATAATTTGTGCCAATACTTTTCGTAAATGGACTAAGGTTGGAGGTTAAAAAGGGAAACAAACGTGTCCAAGTATGTCTTTATTAAACTCGCGAACTTTTTACATACAAACTTTAGCCTCCCGGTCCGGTTCCATTTTTGACCCAGTAGAGACAAAAAAAAGAGAAGAAAAACAGCTTCATAGTTTAGCATCTAACGTTTACTTCTAAAAGCGAATTGTCACAATCTATGATGAGGTTCTTGGGAAAATTGTTTAAGGTTTCGAGTATTTTTTAGTAATGACGGCCATCGTGAATGGCGGATCGACCTTTTTTCTTTTTATGTTGGATCACCTTCTATATCAGAATCATCCATGTGAAATGTAAATGACTGTAAAGTTAATTAATTGCCGGTTTGCAATTCGCTATTTGAATTGCAAACTGGCATATGGCTGCCAGTTCGCGATTCGAACTGAATGTTAAAATAGCGAAAACTTGATTGAAAACATTTTAGAAAAGAAAACAATTTTAGCGACTTTATGAAAAAAAAGACTAATGGTATCATTATTAGAGCGAAAGCAGAATGGGTTGAAGGAGCGGAAAAATTGCTAATGTCGAAGGAGAAGAATCAGAAAGAAAAACAATAAAACGATTAGTAAAAACAATATAGAAATAACGGACTAATAGTGTTATGACAGAAACAAAAACATATTATGAACAATTATATAAGTAAAGTTAATACGAAAATAACTAATATGGATTTTTTTCCAACGAAAATGAGACAACTTCTAAATCAAGAACAACGACTTCTAAGTCAAGAACAACGCGAAATGTGCGAACGAAATTTAAGGGAAACAGAATGTAACGCTCTAAAAGAAATGAAAAATAACAAAAGTCCAGGATCCGACGGAATAACAACAGAGTTTTATAAAATATTTTGAGATGATATTAAATACTATAACATTAATTCAGTTAATTACTCATATGAAAATGGAAATTTAGCAGCTATGCAAAAACAAGGCGTTATTACTTTATTACCCCAAAAAAGACAACAACAAAATAACAAACCGGAGACCTATAAGTTTATTAAACGTGGATTATATAATTGCTACCAAATGCATTGCAAAACGCATGAAAAATATTTTATATACGCTTATAGACAATAGCCAAACAGTTTGTTTAAAAGGTAGATATATTGGGGAAAACATAAGAACTATATTCGAAGTTATTGATTACTTGAATGATGCAGACTCGCCAGGACTAATAATTTTGGTGATTTTGAAAAGGCCTTTGACAGCGTCGATCATGAATTCATTATGAAATGTTTGAATTATTTTAACTTTGGATCTTCTTTCATCAGTTGGATAAAACTATTTTATAACATCGCACAAAGTTGTGTGATAAAAAATGGTCATATGCCGGATTTTTTTCAGATAAACAAAGGAGTAAGACAAGGATACCCACTGTCGTCTTATCTGTTTTTTATAGCAATTGAAATAGTATACAAAGCCACAAGAAAATATAATAAAAAACACAGCATTCGCGGATGATGCTACTTTTATTTTAGATGGGTCGAAGCACTAGTAATTTTAGCAAAGCAGCTGGATAAAAATTAAACATAAACAATTCAGTAATACGAGGGTCATTCAATAATTTAAGTTCTGTCACTAACGCGTTTTAACAATTATGTGAGTGTTGATGTTTGGTACCACATGAAAGAGAGTTTCAATACCATTCCATTGATGGTAAAATAAATGCTGTATCTTTTGTGTTACGAAAGTTATGGAACATTTAATACACATCACTTATACATACTGAGACATTTTCGTATTGAGTTTTTTCAGGTATGTTAGTTGTTACTTTTTTAAATGCCTGTTTCTCTTTAAGTACTTGTCGAAGTCCTTTGACATTTCTCATACATTACCAGTTATATCTGTGCATTACAAGATTCAGAATTTAAGCATGGTAGATGAAAAGGCATTGTCTTAGGAATTAACATGTTAAGCTAACGTGTAAAATTAATTTAATGATAAATAGACATTAAATGGAAGGGCAGTCTTCTGAAATAGCGTTTTTGGATGATCAATATTTTCACTAAACATTGTATAAAATTCTACAATAATGTGTTGAATATGAAATATAAACACTGAAGGACTAGGATTTGTAAAAAAAATGTGAAAACATATTAATACTATGAGAACAATTACGACATTTAAAAGATATTATGACATTTCCGTAAACAAAATGAAGAAAATCAGTGTTATTTCTGCTAAAATTAATTGATATGCATTCACTCATATCTGGTTTGCAGCAAGACCTTTCCGAATTCTCGACAATCATTTTCATGGATTATGGGCGAATAACAACAGATGGCGTACAAGAAAATTTAAAAGCATAGAATTATTCAAATAATTTTTACAACGTTTTGTAACAAGGACATTTTCAGAGATGCCAGTATCCAAAAGGTGTGGTAGGGTGAGGTAATTCAGGGGTATAAATAACCGGATTTTTTTTCATTTTTGTTGTGGAATTCAAGAGAGCGAACCTAGTAGTACTGTAAATACACTACTTTATCTCGGTGTAATATCCAGTTCAAAGGATATGTGCCTGGTGACAGAACTTTTTAAAGCACCCTCGTATTACGTGGAGGTTCATTAAAAGATTCAAACGAAAAGTACTGCGTAGATAAACAAAAAAATATAATGAACAAACGACAAAGCAACAACACTAGGAATCGTTTTTGCAAATGAAAAAAAACACTCTACTCCCAAGGACAAGAAAGTTACAATGCAATATGTTAGCGTTAAGATTTTGGTTAAGGTTTTTGTTAAGGTTTTGGTTAAGGTTTGCGTTAAAGTTCTTATAACTTTGTAGTCCTTTGGAGTAGAGTGTTCAAATTTCATATATAACATCACAGGTTATTGCTCTTCTTATTACGAATCACCATCCAACTGACCCTGTGTCAAGGTCTGTTGCCTCTTAAATACATGTACCGTCTCCCCAAAAAATGTGTTAAAGTGCGTTAAATTCTTATAACTTTTTTGTTCTTTGGAGCAGAGTGTTCAAATTTAAAATATATACCCTCCTTGTCATTGTCCGTCTTAATGTCAATAACTTCCAGCTCTCCAACTGACCATGGGTCGGAGTCATTGCCACTTAAATACATGTACCAGGGGCGGATCCAGGATTTCAGCTTAGGGGGGGCGTAATATTTTGGTCAATTTTCGGGTCCGTCTCTAGCCTCATAAAACGTTTGCGGTAGTGCATTTATAGGGTAAAAAAGTCCGTTTTCAAATAAAAGGATTTAACAATGTGTTAATTAAAGCACTTATTAGCCATTATGCGTCCAGCGAGCGAAGCGAGCGAGAAAAAAAATTATACTGAGGGCGTCCATCTAAATTGTTGATGTTTTATCTACAGTAACATGGACAAACACGTATGAATAACAAAAGTCCGTTTTCAAATAAAATAATTTAACAATATGTTAATTAAACCACTCATTAGCCATTATGCGTCAAGCGAGCGAAGCGAGCGAGAATTTTTTTTATACTGAGGGCGTGCAACGAAATTGTTTGATATTTTATCTACAATAACATGGACATACATGTATATATAAAAAAAGTGCGTTTTCAAATAAACGGATTTAACAATGTGTTAATTAAACCACTCATTAGCCATGATGCGTCGAGCGAGCGAAGCGAGCGAAAAAAAAAATTATACTGAGGGCGTATTTGATATTTTATCTACAGTAAAATGGACATACATGTATGATCCGGAATTTTTAGGGGGGGCGCGCGCCGGGTGCGTGCGCGCCCCCCTGGATCCGCTAGTGTGTACCGTCTTCAAAAACTGTGTTAAAATGTGCGTTAAATTATTTTACTTTGTTGTCCTATAGAGTAGAGGGTTCAAATTTCATATATAACATCACTGGTCATTGTTCTTATTCCAATAACTTTCAGCCTCAAACTGACCCTGTGTCAAGGTCAGTGGTCTCTAAAATACATGTAATGTCTCCAAATTGTACAATACATATACCACCTCCGACTATAACATATGAAATACAGTGTTACAGATTTTATATCTAAACTCACTGGACATAATTATTGTTATTTTAATAACTTCCAGCCACTGAACTGACCCTTGACCCTGGGTCAAGCAATTAGTCCAATAGTATTGATATTTGGATAATATGTTTTTGCTCTAAATAAAAGGCTACATCACTCCTACATTATATGCTCACATGTATATAGAAGAAATAAAGAATTACTATTTATTGAAGTTTAAAAATTAATAACAATTGAGTAAAAAATGCCAATTCAGTCCACTTTCATAGCCCACTTTCATAGCAGTACAGAACATTACGTTAATTATAATTTGCACTGACTTTTTCCCAGTATGCTTACATTAAAAAGCAATTCAAGTTAACAAGATGATAAGTGATATTTGAAGCAATTATAGTATACAGCAACCATATTACTGCAGCTGGGTAATTTGATACTCCAGTAAAAGTTTATCACATGGAATCTGTATTATAAATTCTCTTAAAGGTACACATGACAATCTGAATGTTTTAAAATTACAACGTCCCACTCTTTGTTATGCATGACTTGCATTTGTTCAATCAATTATATTATTTATTAATATGCAAGTAGGTTTAAAGTGAATTTGATACTGGATATATAAATCGAAACAATTATTGCAATGCTTGATAAACACTTCAAGACTGCCATATGTCACTTTAAGATAATGAATGAATGAATGTATACAATTCTGCCATTACCATTGTAACATACTGGCAGATAATGATCTTTGATAAAAGCAACAGTTATGGTTGGAAATATTTTTAAAATCTTATAAAGGCTTAGTATTATTATTTTATGTTCTAAAACCAGCAACAGAATTACATTAATTTTAATATGAGCTGATATTTCTTGATAAAACATGATACATGCAGATTAATTAAAATGTCAGCCCTGAAACAATACAAGTTGCTGCAATTTTACATCAAGTCCACCTCCAATGTGTAGTTTCTGCAGCTAGCTGTCAGGTATTAAAGGGAACTCGAGTACATCAGGCTTTGGACCTAATTTATTTAAACATAATAAAGTATAAAATTATCAATTTAAGCGTGAAGTAGCTCATAAATATAGATGGAACATTAACAGTTTCCTATAATACACCATAACAAAAAAAATATAATTTACAACAATTGTTTAAGTCCATAGAGTATGCACTTTGCATAATGTTCATTATAGACTTTGCCTAATCAATTACGGTAATGATGTTGTCACATGTAGACTGTTTTTGGGTAGGATTGCAAATTTATTAAAAAACCGATCTATGGAATGGTAATGCCTGTCCATCCAACAATATTTGCATTTAACTCCATTGATGGAAAATAATAATGTTACCCTACTGAATGCTGACAACATTGATTGACAGTAACAATTACTATAAACCCTCGATTTTGTCAAGATGAAGATCGCTTGAAACATGTATGATGGACACGTCACTTTAGACGAGACATCATGTTGCGCGCAGCTCTTGTTACTTAAGACTCCACATATTTTAATTATGTGTCGCGTTATTTATAAGATAATCAAATAATTGTTCATATTTTCTTTTCCTTTTCCTTTTTTAATATGTGAGACTCCACATATTTTTAATATTTGTAATTGAGACTCTGCTCTGCACAAACAGAGCATTCCCACTGATCCATATTAAGGAAATGATACCTATTCTGACTGGACACCAATGCTGTAGTATTAATCACCTTCAAATTAATTGCATTACATTTGTTTTTTAGTTAATTTATATGAAAATATAGAATCTGTACCTTTTTTGAGGATACACATATATTCAAACAGGTCACCGAGCGGGGTATTAATCACATTTAGTGATATCTCTAGTTTCTCTTTTTTTAGCTCACCTTAGCCGAAGGCTCAAAGTGACCTATTGTGGCCGCTTTTTGTCCGTCGTCAGTCCGTCCGTCGGTTAGCTCTTGGTTAAATAACTTCTCCTTGGACAATTTTGACCAAATTTCACATGGATAATACTGAGGTCAAATTATTCCAAAATTATATCAATTAGGTCAATGCGACATCCAGGTTGGCCGCCATTACCATATATGGCCAAAACCTTAAAAAATCTTCTTCTCAAGAAAACTGAACAGATTTTGAGAGTTTTTGTTTATAAATGATCGCCAACTCCTAAACTACAAAATGTTTACAAACGAAGTTCCTAAAGTCAAAAATGGCTGTGCCCCGGGGTTCCAAAGTTTGTTACTATGGAGATTTGACATGTTTTACATAGACTTATATAGGGCATTTGTAAACGACATCTCCTCACAAACCGCTTGACCCGTTTTGACCAAATTTCACATTGACGATACTGAGGTCAATGCCTTCCAAAGTTGTAAAATTATGTCAATGCGACATCCAAGATTGCCGCCATTACCACATATGTTCAAAATCTTAAAAAATCTTCTTCTCAAGAACCGCTAAACAGATTTTGACAGTTTTTGAATGCAAGGTTGATTTATAAACTTGCATTCATAGTCATTGCTTTTGGCGCCTCATCATCGCCATCTGGTGGATAAACTACATTTTTTCTCATAAATCGAGGCTTCAAGTCGTACATGCATGCTGATCTATGCTAGACGAACGTATTTGATGCTGAAAACAAATTTAATGCAAATAAACAGTTCGAGAAACTCTACGAAAATCTTATTATGTATGAGTTGTTTGCGAGTGTGTTTTTTTTTCAAGCGAGTTTTGCAAGGTGTTTTCTCATCAAGAGGAAACACGATGTGACGTCACACGCACCTTCGCTTGACAGTGTTATATTCGCGCAAAGAGCCAAAATTAAATGAGATTTCCGGGGGAAGAGTTGTTTCAACATATTTAGAGTTGTTTCAATATATTTATTATGTATACTTGTATACAGCAACAACTATTTCAAACGGGTTTTAGTGATTCACGATGTCAGTGAATTATTATTAATGATAAGATGAAATAAAGAAACATGTTTAGACATTAGACACCACTGGATTATTATTCTGTTGGAATATAGTATATATAGTTTCGTTATATATTCTGTATTTAATATTGGATTTGATCAAAACTGTCATAGATTGTAAACTCCAGAATCTAGTTGTGCAAGAACGTTAACACGTGTCTTTTCGTCATGACGCCTTGTGTACGTCATGACGCCTTGCCGTCAATGACGTCACACTGCTATTAAAAACCGTTTTTTTTTCACTGATCGCATTTGTTAAGTTGTTTTACTATCAAATCAACCAGTGTATCAGTCAATGCTGACAGTTTTAACAACATGACGTCATCCAAAATGGCCATATCACTGACCGTCGTGACGTCATCTAATTTGGAAAGCCCGTGTTTGACCAGGTTCTGATCAAAATCTATTCATTCATAACAAGTGTCACGCCCCAGATATTCATAATGACAAGTTGCATTTTATTTAATGTTTACTTTTATTTGCATGCATATTTTTAGAAATGTTTGTATGTCCATTCAAAAATATATTATGGAGTATATTCATTTTCTCAGTAATGTTTGGTGAATTCGGGCACTGTACTTACAAAAAGATTTAATGTTTTGTTTGTAAACATGTATTTCGAAATCGACTAAATCATGAAACTGCACATGGCTGTGGACTTTCTAACCTACTTCGGCCAGCTAGATTCTGTTCTGTTTCTTGTTGCTGTTTTTCTCAAATTTATGGCCACTTTTACCCTTGAATTTACTTAAAGTCAATTTCAATTCGTTCTTCCACCTATAAATTTGTATTTTTATTTTTTAGTAAATACTACAGTAAAGTTTATTTTCAATGTGTGGGACAGACATAGGGAAGTTGAATCGACGGGTAGTGCCTTTTGTTAAGCTATTGTCCCTGCAGCAGAAGGCGTTTTCTTGGACAAGTTCAAAACCAGTTGCATCCGACTAGACACATCAGAGTTATCTAGCCTTTGATTTTTAAAAAAAAAAGTTTTCCAGTAGGCCTAAGACTATTCAAGCCGGCCCTCCTGTGCATCTTGTTCCCGGAAGACTACTTAATACACGCCACTCTGTAAATGACATAATTTTAGACATGGAGGTCATCTTGAGTGACAGCTTGTCCATACAACACAAATCTGTCTATCCATCAGCAATTTCATAAAATAATAGTCTAGTCTAGATTTAAAACTGTTTAATGACAGTTGATCACAATATTATATATTTTGAATGGATAGACCCTCTAAGATTTTTGTAGGTCGCCCAATATCGCCAATTTGGCTAAAACTATGTCTAATTTATGGAAATTGTAAATGTCCAACACTCGTGCAAATATTCATACATTCTTTAAGTTTCCTATCAAACCTTGCATTCTCAGTACTTTTAGTACTTTGGTTATTTATAAATGATCGCCAACTCCTATCCTACAAAAGTTATACAAACGAAGTTCCTAGGGGTAAAAATGGCTGTGCCCCGGGGTTCCAAAGTTTGTATATGGAGATTTTACTTCCAAAGTTTGTATATGGAGATTTTACATGACTTATATAGGGCATTTGTAAACGACTCTCCTCAAAAACGGCTTGACCAATTTTGACCAAATTTCACGTGGAAGATATTGAGGTCAGTGTTTTCCAAAATGATACAAATTAGGCCAATGCGACATCCAAGATGGCCAATTTTGACCAAATTTCACGTGGACGATACTGAGGACAATGCCTTTCAACGTTGTTCAAGTAAAGTCAATGCGACATCCAAGATGGCCGCCATTACCATATATGGTCAAAACCTTAAAAAATCTGCTTCTCAAGAACTGCTGAACTGATTTTGACAGTTTTTATTTATAAATGATCGCCAACTCCTAGACTACAAACGTTTTACAAACGAAGTACCTAGTGTCAAAAATGGCTGTGCCCCTGGGTTCCAAAGTTTGTATATGGAGATTTGACATGTTTTACATACAATCTAACGACTAGGGGTAATGAATCGGATCTTTTGGAGTTGAAGCTTCTGATCAGAACAACCGTTATCAATTTAGACCTGTCAATCACAATTAAACATGGCTACTATGGCAATTTAACCTTGTTTACAACCAGTGTTAAGCTGGCTTTTGGCCTCGCAGGAGGTGTTTCTGTGTAAGCATATCAGACATTATGAAAGCCTACATTTGTCTGACAAGGCCAAAGGAAACTAGTAGATTTGTTTATAGAGTGTAGTTGTTGATAAATGGTATATTATTAGGTGATTTGTTACGCTGTACTTCAATTGTGACCTGAAAAGATGAAGAAAGGAATAGACATGCTGAAATTGCAAATAAATTATTCTGTTTTCTTGCAAAGTGCATTAACTGGTAATGAAACTCTATTAAAAACAAGAGCATCAAGAACTGCAGAACAATCCATAGTCCCCCACCGGCCCAGACAAACATTTTCCAGACATTTTCTATGAGGTCAAAGATCAAGGTCAAGGTCACAATGACCTTATTGTGGTACGCGACACACCGCTATCCCAAGATGTATTCACATACAACGTTTGGTGTCTCTAAGTGTTATAGTATTGAAAATACGGTCCGACAAGCATTTTCTATGACAGAGGTCATAGGTTGGTACGCGACACACCAATATCCCAAGATGTATTCACATACCAAGTTTGGTATCTCTTAGTGTTATAGTATTGAAACTACGGTCCGGACAAGCATTTTCTATGACAGAGGTGACAGGTCAATGTCACAATGACCTTATTTTGGTACGCGACACATCGCTACCCAAGATGTATTCACATACCAAGTTTGGTATCTCTAAGTGTTATAGTATTGAAAATACGGTCCGGACAAACATTTTCTATGACAGAGGTCACAGGTCAAGGTCAAGGTCACAGTGACCTTATTTTGATACGCGACACACCGCTATCCCAATATGTATCCATATCCCAAGTTTGATATCTCTAAGTATTGAAAATACATCCGGACAAGCATTTTCTATGACAGAGGTCATAGATCAAGTCAAGGTCACAATGACCTTATTTTGGTACGCGACACACCGCTATCCAAAGATGTATTCATATATCAAGTTTGGTATCTCTGAAGGTTATAGTATTGAGAATACAGTCCGGACAAGGATTTTCTATGACAGAGGTCACAGGTCAAGGTCAAGGTCACAATGACCTTATTTTGAACGCGACACACCGCTATCCCAAGATGTATTCACTTACCAAGTTTGGTGTCTCTAAATGTTATAGTATTAAAAATACGGTCCGGACAAGCATTTTCTATGACAGAGGTCACAGGTCAAGGTCACAATGACCTTATTTTGGTACGCGACACACCACTATCCCAAGATGTATTCAAATACCAAGTCGCTAAGTGTTACAGTATTGAAAATACGTTCCGGACAAGCATTTTCTATGACAGAGGTCACAGGTTAAGGTCACAATGACGTACGGAAGGACGGACGGACAGGGTGCAAATCTATAGTCCCCCCGACCCCCCCCCCCCCTCCCCCCCCTCCCCCTGAGACCAGTGGGGGACTAATTACATATCGCCGTGATTTCCTAGTCACGTCATTTTTCAAGGTGCCCGGATCTTCTTCTCTGAAACCACAAGGGCTACAGCTTTGATATTTTGCGTGTAGCATCATACAGTGGTCCTTTACCAAGTGGTACAAATGGTGACCCTGGGATCAGAATAAGCCACTCACTGGGGTCAAACGTTTTACATCTTCTTTTTTTGAAACCACAAGGTTAGATCTTTGATAGTTTGCATGTAGCATCATCTAACAGGGTACACTTTGCAAGTAGAACGATTCAGGCCCTCGTGGGCCTCTTGTTTTCAGGATTATGGCCCTATGAATATTTTAATAATTGGCCTTCCGTAATGGAAGGCACCTACTTTCAAACTGCCTTGTCAACTTTTATCGGAATACCGATAGAAAACGTTATATTGCGCTACATTTCGCTATTAACATTATTTCACTTCAAGACCATCAATCACTTATACATTGTACTTCCCCAAACGCGCCGACTATCTTTTTTAAAGATATTTCTTGTTCCTTATGCTCTGCAATCACTTATTCGATGTAAAACACTTTAACATGTTTTTATTTTAAAAAATATTGAAAACAATCATTTTAATTATGTACTTTACATGCGTAGTGATTACATGTGCTGCTATAATATGTCTCCTCTACAATATCAATAGAATTTGACACACGAAAATGGTGGTCAAATAAGCATATCAGTATCCATTGTTGCGGTGTGTAGTCATATTTGTAGTCAACAGTCTGCAAACGTTGTATTCTTTCATGTGCATAAAAACACAGTGCAATGCCGATTAAACGGAAATAAGTCGAATACCTTCTCTTCCTTTAACGCTTCCACTTTTCTTAAGGTCTCTTTATGTATTTGATTTTCTGAATATACTATCAGTTGGTTTGTGATGGACTCTAATTAGATTAAAAAGTTCACTTGAATATATCCACTGATCACCTTCACCCTCATATATCTTAATGTCGTTTAACAACTTCAGTTGAAAGCCAAAGCCATTATGTATACTGGTCATGTTAGGTCCTGAAAGAAATGTATTACATTTTTATCATGTACACCATTATTTTAAGTGTTGGAATATTATATTAACAAGAGCTGTCGGAGAACAGCGCAGCTCGACTATTGGATTTTTCAGAGAATACTAAATTATATAGCCAGTATATACCATCAGAAAATAAGGCTAAAACAATGTGAGGATGGGGTTGGTGGGCATGTATAGAAACTCGGGACGATATAAAATTATTGTTAGCATCTCATATAATTATAGTAAAATTTGGAGCAAAGTGTGATTTTTTTTTTGATCAGTTTTAATCCAAAATTGATGTCATATTAAAGATATTTGTGGTCGAAAGACAACTCGGGGAGGGAGGGGGTGATAATCTAGCAATTTTTTATTGTGGCCTCATTTCAGTATTTTTTCATCTGTGTATCTAAGTATCTCAGTTTAAGACTAATAACGCAGAAATATTTACTTTTTGTTTTTAAATGGGCTCCCTCCCACACACCCCAAACCCAATCCAAATAATTAGATGAGGATTGATAAGAATCACCTCCCACCACCAACCAAACCCTTAAACAAAACTAACATATTCCCATTCTCCTACTACCAATTCCCCTCCCACTGTCCTCCACGTGAGGTGGTGGTGATGATGAGGTGGTGGGATGGTTATGGGGTGGGGCGAAACATATTGGCGCAACATAGCTATAGGTGTAGAATTGATAAACCAAAACAACACAGAAATATGTAAAAAAACACACAAGAAATGTCACTGTAAGTGACAAATGCCCCCGAAGTGACCTTTGACCTCTAAGTATGACCTTGACCTTGGAGCCACGTACCTGGATTTTGTGCGCGACACGTCGTCTGGTTGTGGTGAGCATTTGTGCCAAGTTATTAGAAAATCTGTCCAGGCATGCAAACGCTATTGACCGGACACGATTTGACCTTTGACCTCTAAGTGTGACCTTGACCTTGGAGCGACAGACCTGGATTTTGTGCGCGACACATCGTCTTGTTGCGGTAGGCACTTGTGCCAAGTTATTTGAAAATCCGTCCAGGAATGCCAGAGTTATTGACCGGACACGATTTGACTTTTGACCTCCAAGTGTGACCTTGACCTTGAAGCCACAGACCTGAATTGTATGCACGACGTATCGTCTTGTTGTGGTGAATACTTGTGCCAAGTAATTTGAAAATCCGTCCTGGCATGCCAAAGTTATTGACCGAACACGATTTGACCTTTGACCTCTAAGTGTGACCTTGACCTTAGAGTCGAGGACCTGGATTTTGTGCGCGACACGTCGTCTTGTTGTGGTGAGCACTTGTGCTAAGTTATTTGAAAATCCGTCCAGGAATGCAGTTATTGACCGGAAACGATTTGATCTTTGACGTCTAAGTGTGACCTTGACCTTGGAGCCACCGACCTGGATTTTGTGCGCGATACATCGTCTTGTTGTGGTGAGCACTTGTGCCAAGTTATTTGAAAATCCGAGTTATTGACCCTTCACGATTTGACCTTTGACCTCTAAGAGTGACCTTGACCTTAGGCCACAGACCTGGATTTTGTGCGCGACACATCGTCTTGTTGTGATGAGCACTTGTGCCACGTTATTTTAAAATCCGTCCAGGAATGCCAGAGTTATTGACAGGACATGATTTGACTTTTGGCCTATAAGTGTGACCTTGACCTTGAAGCCACAGACCTGGATTTTGTGCTCGACACATCGTGTTATTGTGGTGAGCACTTGTGCCAAGTTATTTGAAAATCCGTCCAGGAATGCCAGAGTTATTGACCGGACACGATTTGACCTTTGACCTATGTGTGACCTTGACTTTTGGAGGGACCTGGATTTTGTGCGCGACACATCATGTTGTTGTGGTGAGCACTTGTGCCAAGTTATTTTAAAATCCGTCAAGGAATGCCAGAGTTATTGACCGAACACGATTTGACCTTTGACCTCTAAATGTGACCTTGACCCTAGAGCCACGGACCTGGGTTTGTGCGCGACACGTCTAGTTGTTGTGGTGAGCACATTTGCCAAGTTATTTGAAAATCCGTCCAGGAATGCCAGAGTTATTGACCGGACACGATTTGACATTTGACCACTAAGTGTGACCTTGACCTTGGAGCCACATACCTGGATTTTGTGCGCGACACGTCGTCTTGTTGTGGTGAGCACTTGTGCCAAGTGATTTGAAAATCCGTTCGGGAATGCCAAAATCGGGAAAATCCGTCCATTATTGTCAGAGTTATTAACCGGACACGATTGTACAGACGAACGAAGGGACTGACGGACTGAAAGACGGACAGTGCGACTACTATATGCGCCCCTTCGGGGGCATAAAAAAAACGGGTTTGGAGTTGTGGGATAGGGAGTGGGAGGAGTGAGCCTATGCCTCAATATGGGTGAAGTATGAATAAGATGAATAATGCTGTAAGAAATCCCAACCAAAATTTGAGTGAACATTTGTTATAGCTTACACGTAAACCTTGATCTGCCTTTATTGCACATTTTATGGGCCATCACAATTTGGGAAAAATTGTAGAAGACAAATTTACTTACGCAACCCTTTACAACATGCTATAAGGAAACCAATTCCCAAATTTAGTTGAGTTAGGACAAGAAATGTAATTTAGTGTAAACACAGCGTACATGCAACATTTGATGTGAAATGAGACACATGTTAAGGGTTATAATAAGTTGGGTTCCATGGGAGCCCAGGGGTTACAGGAACCAAAGCTAAGCAGTCCTTAAGATAATGCTATAAGAAAGCTCATATCCAAATTTGGTTGTGCTAGGATAAGAAATGTAAGAGATATAGACCTGTAAACACAGCTTACACGCAAAATTTGATGTGAAATTGATCACCTTTTAAGGGCTATCATAATGTGGGTTCCATGGGAGCCCATGGGTTACAGGAACAAAAATTACTTATGCAGCCCTTAAGATAATGCTATAAGGAAGCCCATAGACAAATTTGGTTGCGCTAGGATGCGAAATGTAAGGGACATAGAGTTGTAAATACAGCTTACGCGAAAACCTTGATGTGGGACGCCGATGATGGGGCGAGTACATAAGCTCTCTTACTCTTCGAATAGTCGAGCTAAAACCTGAGAAAGTAATGTCTTCTTTTAAACGTTTAATAATAAACACAACCAACAGAATAAAGCAACAGACTCAGTTTTATCGAGTATGTTGATGAAAGGTAATAATGAAGCAACAGAGGGCATGCCCCAAGCACCCGCTTAAGCGGTATTCTACTTCAAAGTCAAATCGGTATTATACCTCAAAACCACCAATATTGGGCTTGTTGGTCCCAAAGGACCAGTAAAGATAACACTACTGATAGTTATATGAACAAAACAAACACTCAATACCTTAACATGTTCTATTTCACATAATTATATTCCAAACTGTATTGATGTGTGCGATAAAATTACACCTATTAGTGCAATTTACAGTAATCCCTGCAGGTCTACAGTTCTACATGTGTATAATTAACATCTAGCATAGTTACATTACATGACTATTAAATCAAATGTTCTGAATTCTACACATGAATACAAATTAAACCAATACTATGCTACATTATTCATCCCAGAAAATTAAAATAAAAATAAAAATTGATTAAAAAAAAAAAACGATACCCACAATAATGGTGTATCATTAAACACCGTATAGGCGTAGTTATAAATTTTGTGGCATTTACAGAAATACCAGTGGAATAATTGGTAGTGGTGCTGTTTTAGCATTAATTCCAGCAATTCCTGTTTTTGAAGCTGCAGTTGGAGCAGTTCCTCCGGTAATCGCATTCTTAATAAGTAAAACCAGAAAAGCAGGGGGAAATACTTTACTAAATACTGAAACTGGGATAATAAAAAAAGGGGATGAAAAAAATAACATCATAGGAATTTTAAACAACTTCTTTCCAATGTTCAAACAGCTATAGGATTAGAAAATGACGAAGAGCTAATTAGAATTTCTTTTAATAAAATTCTAGAAATTCAGAAAAATTATAATTTTACGGAACCTCTAGACATTTATATAAACAAAAGTATCAACTGAATGGGCATGATGTGTCGTAATCATACTAAAATATTTCATAATTCGTTTTCAACCTTTTTTTCTTCCAAATCTTGTCGCTTTTCTCAAGTAGATTTCGTTTTAATCGGTTTTGTTTCGTTTTTTCTTTTCAATATGGTGAAGTTGATCTTTTTCGATTTTCTATTTTATCCAAAATCTTTACAGTTTTGTAGAACAAATCGTCACATCTTTGTTTTTCTATACGAGATAAATTATATTTTACCAAAAGTTTTCCAAATGATATTTTCTATGATAACATTCTTCTTGCGATTGGAATTATAATCTGCAATGAGATCATAAGCATTATGGGTCCCACATGTAAAGCAAATATGTTCTTTATCAATAACTTGATAAGTACCATTGCGATTTAAACATGCATGAGTACACTTGTAACAAGCTTACTTGATTTTAATTGTGATATTGTTAATTATCCCCATTTAGATGGGGATGTTCCCCGAGCTACTTCTTATGGAGTCTATGTTTCTCAAATTGTTCGTTTCTCTAGAGCTTGTAGTCGTGTTGAGGACTTTAATATTCGTAATATTTGTATAACTAAAAGCTACTCCAGCAGGGCTACCGTTACCATAAACTTCGAAAAACATTTGAAAAATGTTATTATCGTAACCTTGATCAACTTTTAAAATATAAAAGTAATTTAAGAACTCTTCTGCGACAAGAACTATCACAACCTGACTTCTATGGTGGTGATTTACAAACTTTGTAAGATTCTTGGTCATAATCACTATTTATTAACGTGTTATTAAACAATTTATCAAACGGGGTTATGACCCTATAATTTTGCAACGTACTGCATGTTTAGTGGTTGACCCATTTACAGTTCGCCACTATGCTTCTCTCTTTGATTGTGCGATGACCGGACAGATTGTAGACCCTATGATGACGTCTACCTAAATCCTTATAGGACGGTAGCCTTTGGTGTTTGTCTTTAATCTTGTCTTGTCGTACCCGTAACGGTTTGTTCTCTTGTTGCTCTGGCTTCTGCCAAGTAATTGAGTACTTACTTCGTGGCTGTCTAGGCTTTTGTTTTTTATATTATATATACATGATCATTTATGTGTTTTTCTTATATTGCCTATTAGCACTGCCTTGTTTGTTAGAGATTGTAACCGAGCGGGGATATATTTATTTACACTGTCTCGTTTATTGGGATGACAATAGGGTAAGAGTGGGGTTTGGTGCACCCTAGAACCTGGCCTATTTTGCCGTTCCAATGTGGTGAGAAATAGGCTTTAATAAATATGGGTATGAAAATAATCAAGTACGTATACCCTTTGTTTATATCAAAATATTAAGCAGAATACACTTGCGATATGCTATGATTACTTCAGAAGAAAAAAACACATGTTGTATGGATAAAGGATTTTAACTGGTTAATGCTTAATCAAACATCATATGAGGGGGGAAAGTGGTTTTGCAAAATGTGCTTACAGTGTTTCAAAACCGAAATAGTTTTAGAAAAGCACAAACCTGATTGTCTTGCCAATTCATGTCCCAATCGTAAAAAACATTCCGTCATTTAAATATACGTCATAAGAGCAAGGAGTAAGTATGATAAGAGTACTCAGGCGAGAAGTTAGAATTAATAAAATGTGTATCGTTATGATTATATGGATAGCTTTAAACGCTTAAAAAAACCATTTGCCTAGTAACGATAGCTTTTATTCTAAGTTAAATGATGTTCAGATGCAGATTATGAGCATGCTAAAAAGATATGGAAAACATTACAGACATTTGATATTAAAAATAAGGGAGATCATGATATACAGTATAGATCTATGTATTTAGATTGAGTAGAAATGTATAATTCACATAATTCACATAATTATTATGTTTCATGCTTACGCGCACCATAGATTCCGAACACTGATTGTACGGAGATTTCCGAAGTATCGGTGAAATTTCGCTGACTTTCATAGCTGACGCTGACTTTCATCGCTGACGTCAGCTATGCGCTGACCCAAAATTGGTGAGGAAAACGCTAACCTTTGAGAAAACGCTGACCTTGTTAATTATTAACTTATTAAAGATAATTAAACACCTTTTTAAATATATTTCAGTAAAACAACATATATTTGAATATATTGAGCAAAATCAGCGTTTTCTATTTTATTTTTTTTATGGTTTATTTGGAAGTTGAAAATAGGTAGAAAACGCTGACCTTTTATGAATTTTACTGACCTGGCTGACCTTGATTTTGTGTATTATACTAATCTTATTATTATCATTGTTGTTATATTTGTTTTGAGTGTATCTCAGTAAAACAACATATATATTGAATATATTAAGCAAAATCAGTTTTTTTTTATTTTGTATTTAATGGTTTGTTTTGAAGTTGAAAATAGTTAGAAAAAGCTGACCTTTTATGAATTTTACAAACTTTGACGACCTCGATTGTGTATAGTATATTAATCTTATTTTAATCATTGTTGTTTTGTTTTTTTCAGTAAACAATACTTAGTTATCTAGTTAATCAAATTAAATAGTGAAAACAATATTTTTGAATGTCTTTTGTTGGTGAAATTTGAGCCGAACAATATTAATAAAACTCTGACTTGTTCTAAATTCTACTGATATTGCGGATGATTTGTTTATGTTTGTGTTATATTATATGTATTCATCAATTATTTCAACTGAATAAGGGAAACTTATTTTATTGGTATGTACCAAATCGCGCAAAAACATAGCAAACTCTTGATTATTAGCAATCAAGAAAATAAATATTCGTCTGTTGTTCACGCATTTTCCCATGTACTAGTAATAAATAACTATAATTTGAATACATGTAAGAAAACCAGCGCTATTTTTTAAATAAGTGTTAAATAATGTTTAAACATAATTATGAGGTATTATTTTGCATTCTAGTTCTTTAGAAATTAGCGTCTCCATTAAGTTATCCATTACCATTTTGACTTCATATATTGTTCATTGCTAGACTTGTTGAAACCTCGTGTATAAAGATTATTTGTTTTGCTTTTTTAAATCCCTTATGCTCTACAATGTCGCATATATATATATAAGCTAAATATATCGGTAGGAACATAGTTTACAAATATAGCATCTGTTTCCCCCAACAATGAAATGTACTAAATGAAAATTGTTCTTGTCTTTGGTCACACACTATAATATATTATTTGTGATTTTGTTACATTTCCTCTTACTGCATATATGTATGCCTGAGATGTAAATAAAGTTATGTTCTGTTCTGTTCTGTTCTGACTTTGAACCTGCCTGCATATAATTAAATAAATAACTGAGTTTTCATTTCGTCTTATTCTACCTCACGTTTAAATATATTATTGGTGCACTATTATCAACTGAAATTAATTTCAAACACAAGCTACTTTATATTATTATTTCTATTAATATTAATGATTGAACAAGTGCAAGAAAAACGAAAGGAATGCCTTGAGTTTTTTAAAAATCAAGATTGCCATGTATCCCTTTAAAATTAACGCATACAGATATTTGTTATATATTGTTATATATGGCACCTGAGTAATTAGAAGGGTAAGACATATGTTAGTTACTGTCCCTTGATATAATGCATCATAAATATAATAAACTTTATGCAATCATGAATTATATACTAGTAAGGCACAGCACACTGAATTAATAAATCGATGTATTAAATTCCAAATTTGTACTATATTTTCTAATTAGTTTAATCAAGGATTTGTACAAATCCTTGGTTTAATATGCAAAATGGTATTATTATTTATGCCATAGTTTTAGTAGGTCCTTTGTTGTTATACTTTCCAATGTTTATATTCTAGAGAACAATTAGAATTATATTTGATTATATTAATCGTTCGTGTTTTTTATGACTTCAGTATGAGTCAGTCATGTAACTTGTACAAAATATATGAGTAAAATACTGTCAATGTAACTTGTACAAAATATATGAGTAAAATACTGTAAATGTAACCTGTTGAATGAAACAACTGATTTTATTTTTGAAATTAACGTGTTATTTGACATGTGCATTTCATTACCGCGTGGCGCGTGCCAATAATGTAATTATGTAATCTAATTAACAGGTGTCATTAATTGAATTTGTGTATTAGTCACTAATCCCATTCGCGTGCAGACAGCAGTTTAAATTGTGTTAACTAGGAAATTAATGATTACAAGAGGTGGTCAACCTTTAACGTAAATTACACTTTTGTTTAAGATTTTTTTTCTTCATCCGAAGTGACTGTCATTAAAAATACGTGATTTAATTATCTTTTAGACCAGATGCATTTAAACATAATTTCCGATATCACGCTTTTCGCTTTTAATAATATTTTTAAATAGTTGCATTCTATTTTCAAAGTTTAAACCTATTGCTTCAAGATTTAGGCCTTAAACTATCAGATAAAGATATATTATTAAATAATGGCAAACTGAATTCCCAACATATGGAAGCTGTTAATATTTTAGCTAGGAAACAATTTCCCGCGATTAAGGCTTTTCAGTTGACGGAAAAAGTTCCAGTATTCGTCGAGGCAAAAAAAACGATGGCATATCGGTACCGTCATGGAACGATTAGGTAAAGATAAAATTAAAGTTGCTCAGATACATCACACTGGTAAAGACCATTGGGTGGTTTCTTTCCGAGATAATGAAACAATTACGTTATTAGACAGTTTAGGGACAGATCGGTTAGACGACTTATTATTGACACCTTCTCTACGAATTCAACTAGCTTTAGTTTATGGTGATCACTCATCAAACGAAATTATTAACCATTTGCCCGAGACACATAGACAGAATAATAATGTAGATTGTGGTGTCTTTGCAATAGCCCATTTGACTGAATTCAGTACAGTACAAACTGTCAACAGATGTCATATTTGACACAAAACGTATGCGTCAGCATTTAGTTTCTTGTTTTGAAACATCAACTCTGTTTGAATTCCCTAAAACAAGAAAACGTTTAAATTCGAGATTGAAATCTAAAAAAACAAATTTAATCTTTATCAGTTCCTCTATATTGCGTTTGTCGTCTGCCGGACGCCGGACTTAGTCGAATGCGACGAGTCAGGGGCGTATCTAGCCCTCTATTCATGTGGATTCATAACTGTGCTAGGGGGCCCACGGAAAATTTTGAAAACAATGGTGCAATCTGGTGCATTCTGGGCGTTCTGAGGTGCTTTTGTCAGAATCATGTGGATTCAGCCGCGTACTCGCGTATAGGCAGCTACGCGCCTGCGAGTGCAGCAAATGGTTCCATCGTAGCTGCGTAAATGCTGCTGTTGATATTTCACAATTAGACAATCAGTTCTTTGTGCTTCATGTTTATTATAAACGCATCTATTAACATGTGTATGTATGCTGAATGTGAAATGCTGTTTAAACAAAATCAAAGATATAGTTACGGTGTTAACTTTATCATTTCCCCCCCCCTCCCCCCCCCCCCCCCGAAATGCTGTTTAAACAAAATCAAAGATATAGTTACGGTGTTAACTTTATCATCCCCCCCCCCCCCCCCCCCCCCCCCCCCCCCCCCCCCCCCCATTATTATGTGCATTTTCTGTAGCTCAAAATCTTTTAACATCATATTATAAACAATTTTTAACATATTTTTTATAAAATCATTTTGTGTTGACTTTTTTAACCCTAAAATTCGTTTGCAAAACTGCAAATGTACTCTTTCAATAGAATTACCTTGAATAACCCCCCAGACTTCACTTGAGTAGTTTAAAATAGGTGTAATTAACTAATTTATGCTTTGGTGAAATAAATGTAAATTTGTATAAGTATTTGTTCATTTTAAAGATTGCCTTCTGAACTTGACCCGCCAAAGTAGTCTGTGTTTCTGAGAAAAATCCACCAGTAGTAATAAATCAAGGTCATGGGAAAGTAAAATGCTAAAGTTTATTCAAAGCACATATTCTGCAGAATATATGATATGAATAAATCCAAATGCAAATATTAAATGTAAATACTTATTTATCTAGAGATAGTACATATAATCAGTTGTTGTATAATATATTAACTCTGACTGAACAAAACCGTCCAGCTGCACATTTGATGATGGCATTTTTAGCTCGACTGATCAGAGAGCAGCAGAGCTTATGCCGTGGTGCGGCGTCCGTCGTCCGTCCGTCTGTCTGTAAACTTTTATTTGTAGCGACAACTCCTCTGAAACTACTGGATGGATATTCATGAAACTTTACAGAAATGTTGCCCATAAAGTCTAGTTGATCCTAGCAAAAATTCATGTTGATGTGAAATCCAAGATGGCCGCCAAAGCTAAAAATAGAGTTTTAAAATACAAGTTTGTAGCGACTACTTCTTGAAAACTATAAGTGATATTGATATGGGACTTTTTCTAAAATGATCAGCATGACATGATGTTGATCCTTGTCAAAAATCGTTTTGATTCAACGTTAAACATGGCTGCCAGCGGCCATCTTTGTTTACATAGAGTTATATAGTAAAAACTTGTAGCGACTACTCCTCTGAAACTACTTGGCGGATTGTCATGAAACTTTACAGGAATGTTGCTCTTGATGTCTAATTGATCCTAGCAAAATTTCAGATCTGCCATAAACTCAAGATGGCCGTCACAGCTAAAAATAGATTTTTAAAAAATAAGTTTGTAGCGACTACTTCTTGAAAACTATAAGTGATATTGATATGGGACTTTTTCTAAAATGATCAGCATGACATGATGTTGATCCTTGTCGAAAATTATTTTGATTCGACGTCAAACATGGCTGCCAGTGGCCATCTTTGGTTACATAGAGTTATATAGTAAAAACTTGTAGCGACTACTCCTCTGAAACTACTTGACGGATGTTCATGAAACTTCACAGGAATGTTGCTCTTGATGTCTAGTTGATCCTAAAAATATGTCAGGTCAGCCGGAAATTCAACATGGCCGCCAAAGCTAAAAATAGATTTAAAATAAATAAGTTTGTACCGACTACTTCATCAAAACTATAAGAGATATTGATATGGGACTTTTTCTAAAATGATCAGTATGACATGATGTTGGTCCTTGTCGAAAATCGTTTTGATTTGACGTTAAACATGGCTGCCAGCGGCCATCTTTGTTTACATAGAGTTATATACTGAAAACTTGTTGCGACTACTCCTCTGAAACTACTTGACGGATTTTCATGAAACTTCACAGGAATGTTGCTCTTAATGTCTTATTGATTCTAGCAAAATTTCAGGTCGGCCGGAAATTCAAGATGGCCGCCACGGTTAAAAATAGATTTTCAAAAAACAAGTCTGTAGCGACTACTTCCTGAAATCAAAATCAATCAGTAGAGCTTCAAGGTCATTGACCTCTTGTTATAATGTATATACATTTATAGTGTAGATATAATGAGAGTACTGATTTGAAATATATGTGTTTTAAGTGTCTCATAGGTCGTTATTACGGCCGGGTATAAAAGTTTGTTTGTGTAATATTTGAATATGTTTGTAACTTTTATATGTGACACTATAATAAACTATTAAAGTCTAAAGTCTAAAGTAGAAAAAACATTCCTAAATAAGTAAACTTACTAACAATTTCGTGGTCCCTTGGGTCCCAAAATGTGGTCCCTTTTGTCTGGTCCCTTATGTCCCACTACCTTGGGGCGTGTCATCAATTGAGTTTGTGTATTAATCGCTAATGCCATAAGCGTGCAGACCACAGTTTTGCTTAAGATTTTTAAGTATTGTTAACTGAAAAAAATATAACAATAATGATTAAAATAAGATTAGTATAATAAAAACAGTCAAAGTCGGCAAAGTCAGTAAAGTTCATAAAAGGTCAGCGGTTTCTAACTATTTTCAACTTCCAAATAAACCATTAAATACAAAATAAAAAAAGTTGATTTTGCTTAATATATGCAAATATATGTTGTTTTACTTAGATATACTCAAACAAATATAACAACAATGATAATAATAAGATTGATATACTATACACAATCAAGGTCAGCAAAGTCAATAACATTCATAAAAAGTCAGCGTTTTCTACCTATTTTCAACTTCCAAACCAGCATAGCCACCCATCCGATCCAACAGACGGCGAACAGTATGTACCGTATTCTTACCCAAAACGGGTCATTGGCATATTGCATCAACTCCTCCTTCCCAAGTCCGCTAAATGAAATGGTGTCCGACCCAACGTCGACGACAACATGCGGGTCGTCCATTCCTTGTTTTCCGCCATTCAAAAACTTGACTTTCGAGTCATCAAGTTCTGCCGTTGCTGAATCGTCAAAATCATCTGTTAAGCTCTTCTTCTCATCAGCGTGATTGGTATTTTCATTATCCATTTTGTAATGTAGCTCTAGAATTTATTAGAAATGTTTCGCACAGTTGTTAACACATCTGCCTCAGCGCTATGTCCACTCCAGAATAAACCAGTTGCTGTGCCGTCTTTCTGATGTAACTTTACATCCGGGCTTTGGGCGAATCCATTTAAATGAGGTCTAATGTAAATGAAGTGTTCTTTAAATTCGTAAATATTGCAGGGAATATCTGACACGGAAACCAAATCTCATTAAACGAAAAATGCACGTTTATTTTCTTAAAGGGACACTGTCCGTAACTTTTAGCTTATAAAACACACAATAATTATGTTCGCAAACACTACACACTAAACATTATTGAATATTTACTAATTAAAAGCAAGATTGTTTAACGGAATTCAATCGCGGTACAAAAAAAAGTAAATCCGCTTTGTGCGTTTGAACTCGCAGCCCAAACTAAAATTACACTCGCCGTAATAATAGTGTGCGTGAGCGTAAAGTGGTCGACCACGCTCCCGTCTGAGCTATGCGGGCTATACATATTTCGCAATACATACTGTGGTGAAAACCTAATGCGCTAATGGAAGTCACGTTATCGCGGAAAAGGTAAATATTGTGGGTCCCACTTTATTTACATATAATAATTAAAACTTTTTTTTTTTCAAACTCACGAATGTATTCCTACATACTTCTTAGGGTCTATCCTCATGTTTTCATGTATACATTTCACTGAATAAAAGTCAGCCAGTTATTTGGTTATGCTCAATATCTGCTTACTTACGGACAGTGTCCCTTTAAGCTTGACAGATCTAATAAAACATAAGTTCTATATAAACACGACGTTTTATATATAAGTACAGTAGGGGAGCAGCCTTGATATTTTCCTACATCTTTCAAATATCGCAACCACTCTTGACAACGAAAAGTAGTACGTCATCTTTCGGCAACGTCAAAAAAAAAAAATTGTCCGCCATTTTGAATTTTTTAAAACACATAATTTGGAAAATTGTGACAATTTTTGATCATGAAATTTCATTTCCGCTTTAAGTTTCGTGAGTTTCGGCTATACCGACTTTTTTTTTAGAAGCTTTACTGCGTGATAAATGCAGACCCGCCTTGTAAAATGTCGAAGCGAGGGGCGATAACTCTAAAAGATGCCATTTTTAGAATACGATTAAAACGACAACAACCGTGTGTTTTTTGTTAAATAAAATACGAGGAGATACTTGAATTGTTGTTTTAGCTCATACATTACATGCATTTTGCTGCATGTCACGAAAAGCATGTTATTTCTTTATCAAAAGTACACGAAAATACGAATTGTTTGACTTAACTGTAATTTTGACTCGACTAACCTCGCAAGAACTGCAGGCGCGTATTCGATGGAGCGGGTAGTATTGGGCACCCTCTCATATGTGGAAAGTGTACGTAACAATCGCTACGGTTCAAGATGGGAGTTGGGGTGGAGAGAAGGAGGGGGAGGGCATCTGAGCTGAGATTTAAAAGGATGCGCCCCATCCCACCCCAACTAAAATCATGAACGTCTGTTTTTGAAAGCTCTTGCAAGCATACTTTCTTAAACATATTCAGATAATATATTTGTTGCTGTGTTTTTGACTAGACTATCCAGTGTCTAATTGTCATCCGCAACTTGGCGCAGTCAGTAGCGCAGCGGATTTGTAACCGGAGGTGGTGCCACTGAGTTTTGTCGGTGTGTTCTTGGGAAAGACACTTTCCCTTAGCTTCGTCCGTCGGATGGGGACGTAAACCGGTGGTCCCGCGTATAGGTCTATCATCCGAGCATGCTAAAGAACCATAGGAATCTATTAGATAATAAGAGCAGGGCACGGTTCCCGGATTCCTATGTATCCTTCCACTCTCTCTGGGGCGGCTCTAAATAACCTGTACTGTGTTGATGAGCCGTTAAATATTCAAATGAATTCATCCGCAACTGCACTCAGCACTGTCATATGTACTGTAGCTGTCCCATGCTAGTATCATGAATCAACCGTGGAATATATCGCCCACACATGAAAGGGTTTGGTTTAAACATATTTTATTTCACAAGCTTTTTACAACATAATATTTGTACACAATAGAAGAAAAAGGATTAGAACGAAAAGGGTTTGAGGGCCCCGTCTTACTTACAAGTATTAGTTTAAATATAGACCATTTGTCGGTTGAAACCTAAGAAACACTGTCGTAATACTTATACTGATAGCATCGAAGGAAAGTAAAGAAGGCCATTTTTTTTACTTTATATTTTTAAAGCTGAATTGTGTTTTATGTCATTATAGCACATTTTAGGCCATAATTCCTTGGTAGAACCAGTACTGTGTACTTTCTGCTATCTGTAAGAATCGACACTTTCTCACCTACAAGTTGAGCTCCCAGTGGGAATTGAACCCGCAGCGGTGAGAGGTGAAAATGAGAATGTATACAAATATAAAAAAGGCAACCGAACATCTCCATTACTCAATATGTCCATGGGACTTGAATGACCGCACTGAAAACAATCCGTGGAAAATTGTACAATGCAAGAATATATATTCATAAATAAATTTTATTTTGATGCAAAATCGATATGCTATAGATGAAGATCATGTAAAGTTTCGCAAAAGATTGGTTAAAAACTGTGGAAGATTATAGACACACAGATAACTAACACCATATGCCGCCTCACCATTCGATGGTAAACAATAAACATTTAAGGTACATATTAAGGCCTTAAATATTATCTTTCATGACTAAGTAAAAAATATGTAACAAGTCAGATATCAAAATTAATTATTTATTTGATTTAAAACATTTTATTTCAAATATTTACATCAAAACATCCCAATATAAAGGGTATTACATAAAAAAAAAATTGCATCATACAATAATTGTTTTTATTTATTAAAGGGACACACAGCATTTATCAAGTATTTATCAAGCATTAAAATTTGCACCTCGATTGATTAATCAAGAATTGATTTTACACACGCTTGCATATATTTAAATTATAACATTTTGGCGTTTAAAAAAAAGAAGAATGCTGCATGTCCCTTTAATATGAACACCTCTCCGCCTGTATTGTTTATATGGTGCAAGTCATTTTCAACATATGTGGGGTTATATACATACATGTATCTGTTTGTTTTGTTTTTTTGCAGAGACAGACCACCCACTTTTCTGGGTAGAACCAGTAATATACACCTCCTGCCATCTGTCATTCCACAGACTTTATAATCCAATAAAATTCAGAAAACATCATTTTAATCCAATAAAGAAATTGGACATGGTCGGTCAGATTAACAGAAACACATTTATATTTTCGTATTAGCCCTTATTTTGAGCCACTCCAATGAACTGTCAGTTAAAGTCGCCATCGATCCACCTCTTTCAACAGTCAGACATGTACACTTCTCAAAACTGCTAACTACACCGCTACGTTTTGGGTTATATATATCGATGGGTTGAATGTTTTTCAATAAAATAAAAAGGAAATACCAATTCAATCATTTTTACATCATTTCATTTTATTTTTTTCATGGGCAATGCTAGAACTAAACCACAATAAGCAATTACAAACGACCCATGTAAACACTAAAGTCACACTTTTCATTTCTTGTTCATAAAAGTGTGACTTTAGTGTTTACATGGGTCGTTTGTAATTGCTTATTGTGGTTTAGTTCTAGCATTGCCCATGAAAAAAATAAAATGAAATGATGTAAAAATGATTGAATTGGTATTTCCTTTTTATTTTATTGAAAAACATTCAACCCATCGATATATATAACCCAAAACGTGAGCGGTGTAGTTAGCAGTTTTGAGAAGTGTATGTTGATATGATATTTTGCTGAACTGGTGATCCTGGGAATTTTGAAATTAGTGGGTCCAAATAACCTTCCCTCAAGTCACAAATGTTACTAGACATATTTTTCTTGAAGTTGATGCTAGTACTGTCCGTATGAGGTATTCATGATTCAAAAAAAATAGTAATAATATTGTACACCGTCGCATTATTCTATTCTTGTTTGTTTAAGTATTTCTGATTCGGTTGATAATGTTGTAAAAATTTATTATAATATATATGTGACTATACACTCGTTTCAATAAAATCCGGGAAAATCCTCCCGTATTTTGTGACTTCAGTACAGTTTCCCAGCGTCTCAGGACATCAGGGACTCTGAAAATAAAAATGATACAGATTCTGTTTAACCATACATATTTTTCTTTCAACTTAAATAGGCAACAAGTGAGTTGAAATAGATGAATAAAAAGTGACAATAGAACTTTTTTTATAAAAATATAAATTGAACAGAACATGGTGGGAACAATGACCAGAAAAAAACTATATAACTTCTAATTTTACTTCAATTTTTAAACATGATCACTGGTGGTTTCAAATGCAGGACCAACATATGGGTATCACCGGTTACTTTTCTTACCATTTTTTTGTGTTAAAAAAAAACCTTACAAAAACTGGTTCGGAGCGTCTAAGAAAAGAAAAAAAACACCAAAATAACTCTGGCCTAAGTTGGATCAACAACACATTATATGTCATTTAGAGCCGCCCTAGAGAGAGGGGAAGGGCACATAGGAAAGTTAAAAAATGATACATCTTTTGTTTACCGTAACCAGATTTCGTTTCAACTTAAATAGTTAACAAGTTGTTTAATTGAAATATGTAGATGAATAATGAATTTTAGAAAAAATTGTTACATGTAAGATGAATTAATAAAAAAAGGTTTTCGGCTGATCAACACTTTACCGGTATACCTTATTTAGAGCCGCCCCAGAGAGAGGGGAAGGAGACACATATAATAGGAATTTGAGAACCTGCCTTATTCTTACTAATGAATATATTTCTATGGTTCTTTATGGTGCTATCGTCCGCCATGCTATCGCTGGGTCAATGCCAGCACATTATGTTAAGTCAGGGTCTTGGTTAAGTTTAACATTTTAGATGTAATACAAGGATGTTTTTATCTTGTTTGATTCATTTTACATCCGTACTATGGACAATATGACCTATTTATGTGTCGATGTGCTGTAAAACACCATTTATTCATTTTTTATTTTTAGTATAAGAAGTCTGAGACTAAGTGCAGGTCCACAATGCCACATATATATATACATTGATCAATTCATAGATTTTTTAAAACTGTGCTTACCTACACACTGGCTTACACAATGCTCTTGATGTAGTTATACAGATTACTGTGAGACTGGAAAATGACTTGGTGAAAACAGGCTGTGGTAACCTGAAAAATAACATATTGTTCCATTTAATTTTAATATTAATAACTATGTTCGACTTTCTTAATGCTATCAATGCCAGCTTTCCATAATAGTTTTCTTAAAACACAACTGAACTGGAATTGAATGTAACGCTTTCTGGATACTGTCCAAAATGTAAGACTGTGTCTGTGGCATATATTCATGAATAAGTAGGCTTACATTTTCATCAATCATTCATCACTCATGTGTTCTAAAAATTATCAGAATTAAGTTAATAATAATATATATGAACCACCACCATTTCATATGTTTCAATGTTAAACACTTGTCCTGCACTACAGTAATTAAAAGTGTATTTACTTACACAAATCCCTACACAGGCTACAGACAATCAGATAATCCATGCCATGACCCATTTCATTCGCTTGGTGTGTTTCACTTTCAATATTAATTCTCCGACATAGATGATAGATCTAGTGTAAATTACGCACTCACTCAAGTCAGTCATGTAAAACTTGGAATTATATACGATCACTGTTTGAAGTGTTTCGATAAAGGTCTAACGACTTAATTCCACTCCTGTACAAATGTCTATGTGTGTAACTCAGTACGGTAGGCATACGATGACAATACCTCAGGCCAATTTGACGACAATATCCACAGTAGGGGGCGGTCGAAGGCGGAGCTATGAGCAGAGAGAGTTGATACACTTTCAGTACTTTATTTTAAACGAAAAAGAAGGAGAGAAGACTTTGATTTATATTTCTTTTTTTTCTTTCATATACATATATGAATCGATTACATGAATGTCACATAACTTTAAAAGATGCATACATAAGAACGATATAAATATAAATGATCAATAATATGTCCTAAAATAATGTTGAGGAATGTAATCGGGGAAGATGGATGCCTCTACGAGGACTTCACAGTGTGAGCACATATTTAATTCTTATGGCGATGTCTGCATATTTATCCTTCATTATGAAACAGAGCGAAATTATCGCTTTGACTTCACAGTCTGAGCACATATTTAATTCTTATGAAGATGTCTGCATATTTATCCGGCATTATAAAACAGAGCGAAATGATCGCATTGTGATTAAAAACACCAGTATCGGGTTCCAAAAGATGAGTTTGAATTGATTAAGTTCAATTTTTTTCTCCTCGACTTTAGTTTTCGCGACCACCCCATATTTTAGCAGTTCTGCTGTCTTTCATTCACAGGGTGTAATATAAACCTAAAGGGCGGGCACAGTTCATGTTTGATTGCGCGATTCCCGCCCCACCCCCACCCTCCAACACCCCCATCCCACGTAACCACCAAAGAAAATAATAATAATAAAAAACATTTTAAGTTCGACCCCAAGACAGATATGGCATGGAACGAAACTAGGAATGCTACTGTATCTAGTCTTGATCGGTGATCCAGTGCGAATCGACAATGGCTGGATCACCAACCGTCATAAAGGCTAGACAAATGTGCAGCCGGACCGGGACTAAAACCTGGGACCTATTTGTTCTTTCGACCTTCGGACTACCTTTCCGATACTCTAGCAACTGAACTAATTGGTCGGACATGGTCAGACTATCTACTGCATCAATCTGTCTGTTAGATATATCCGGGAGAAAGTATATGTATGGGCCTGTATTAAAGGACAATATCCAGGGTCAGGTTTATACATGACGTATATGTATAAAGGCAAGCTCGTCGTCCTTTGCCAAAACAACTCGTTCCAAGTAATATTTAGCCATACAAATGCAATAACCTATAGTATTATGGGACAATATCCAGGGTCTGGTTTGTACTTGACGTATATGTATGGGCTTGTATTATGGGACAATATCCAGGGTCTGGTTTGTACATGACGTATATGTATGGGCCTGTATTAAAGGACAATATCCAGGGTCAGGTTTATACATGACGTATATGTATGGGCCTGTATTAAAGGACAATATCCAGGGTCAGGTTTGTACATGACGTATATGACTCTATGGGCTTGTATTATGGGACAATATCCAGGGTCAGATTTGTACATAACGTATATGTATGGGCTTGTATTATGGAACAATATCCAGGGTCAGGTTTGTACATAATGTATATGTATGGGCCTGTATTAAAGGACAATATCCAGGGTCAGGTTTGTACATAACGTATATGTATGGGCTTGTATTATGGGACAATATCCAGGGTCAGGTTTGTACATAACGTATATGTATGGGCTTGTATTATGGGACAATATCCAGGGTCAGGTTTATACATAACGTATATGTATGGGCTTGTATTATGGGACAATAGCCAGGGTCCGGTTTATACATAACATATATGTATGGGCTTGTATTATGGGACAATATCCAGGGTCAGGTTTGTACATAACGTATATGTATGGGCTTGTATTATGGGACAATATCCAGGGTCTGGTTTGTACATGACGTATATGTATGGGCTTGTATTATGGGACAATATCCAGGGTCAGGTTTATACATGACGTATATGTATGGGCCTGTATTAAAGGACAATTTCCAAGGTCAGGTTTATACATAAGGTATATGTATGGGCTTGTATTATCGGACAATATCCAGGGTCAGGTTTATACATGACGTATATGTATGGGCCTGTATTAAAGGACAATATCCAGGGTCAGGTTTGTACATGACGTATATGTATGGGATTGTATTAAAGGACAATAGCCAGGGTCAGGTTTGTACATGACGTATATGTATGGGCCTGTATTAAAGGACAATATCCAGGGTCCGGTTTGTACATGACGTATATGTATGGGCTTGTATTATGGGACAATATCCAGGGTCAGGTTTGTACATAACATATATGTATGGGCTTGTATTATGGGACAATATCCAGGGTCAGGTTTGTACATGACGTATATGTATGGGCCTGTATTAAAGGACAATAACCAGGGTCAGGTTTGTACATGACGTATATGTATGGGCTTGTATTATGGGACAATATCCAGGGTCAGGTTTGTACATGACATATATGTATGGGCATGTATTATTGGACAATATCCAGGGTCAGGTTTGTTCATAACGTATATGTATGGGCTTGTATTAAAAGACAATATCCAGGGTCAGGTTTGTACATGACGTATTTGAATGTATGGGCTTGTATTATGGGACAATATCCAGGGTCAGGTTTGTACATAACGTATATGTATGGGCCTGTATTAAAGGACAATATCCAGGGTCAGGTTTGTACATGACGTATATGTATGGGATTGTATTAAAGGACAATATCCAGGGTCAGGTTTGTACATGACATATATGTATGGGCCTGTATTAAAGGACAATATCCAGGGTCAGGTTTGTACATGACGTATGTGTATGGGCTTGTATTATGACATATATGTATGGGCTTGTATTATGGAACAATATCCAGGGTCAGGTTTGTACATGACGTATATGTATGGGCTTGTATTATTGGACAAAATCCAGGGTCAGGTTTGTACATTAGGTATATGTATGGGCTTGTATTAAAGGACAATATTCAGGGTCAGGTTTATACATGACGTATATGTATGGGCCTGTATTAAAGGACAATATCCAGGGTATGGGTTGTACATGACGTATTTGACTGTATGGGCTTGTATTATAGGACAATATCAAGGGTCAGGTTTGTACATAACGTATATGTATCGGCTTGTATTATGGGACAATATCCAAGGTCAGGTTTGTACATGACGTATATGTATGGGCTTGTATTATTGGACAAAATCCAGGGTCATGTATGTACATTAGGTATATGTATGGGCTTGTATTAAAGGACAATATTCAGGGTCAGGTTTATACATGACGTATATGTATGGGCCTGTATTAAAGGACAATATCCAGGGTATGGGTTGTACATGACGTATTTGACTGTATGGGCTTGTATTATGGGACAATATGAAGGGTCAGGTTTGTACATAACGTATATGTATGGGCTTGTATTATGGGACAATATCCAGGGTCAGGTTTGTACATGACGTATATGTATGGGCCTGTATTAAAGGACAATATCCAGGGTCAGTTTTATACATGACGTATATGTATGGGCTTGTATTATGGGACAATATCCAAGGTCAGGTTTATACATAACGTTTATGTATGGGCTTGTATTATGGGACAATATCCAGGGTCAGGTTTGTACATAACGTATATGTATGGGCTTTTATTATGGGACAATATCCAGGGTCAGGTTTGTACTTGACGTATATGTATGGGCTTGTATAATGGGACAATATCCAGGGTCAGGTTTTTACATGACATATATGTATGGGCTTGTATTATGGGACAATATCCAGGGTCAGGTTTGTACATGACGTATATGTATGGGCCTGTATTATGGGACAATATCCAGGGTCAGGTGTGTACATGGCGTATATGTATGGGCTTGTATTAATGGACACTATCCAGGGTCAGGTTTATACATGACGTATATGTATGGGCCTGTATTAAAGGACAATATCCGGGGTCAGGTTTGTACATGACGTATATGTATGGGCCTGTATTAAAGGACAATATCCAGGGTCAGGTTTATACATGACGTATATGTATGGGCTTGTATTAAAGGACAATGTTCAGGGTCGGTTTTTTACATTAGGTAAATGTATGGGCTTGTATCCAAAACAAACAATATTGAGCAAGTTAGATGGGGAGATGTTGTTTATAAAAAAAACAACTTTTTTTTTAAATTGTAAAAAAAAATTGTGAAGTAGCCGAATTTCAGCCCCTGTTTTAGAAGGAAAAAAAGCATCACACATTATGACGTATGTCAGTTTGTAAACAATTAGTGAGCAAATGTGTTAGTACATATTCTTCTTTCTTTCTTTCTTTCGTTCTTTCTTTCTTTCTTTCTTTCTTTCTTTCTTTCTGTTTTCCTTGTACACGCTTGATTATCACTACAGCTTCATTTCTGAGGATGGGTTTACCTGCAGGCTTTTTGTGAAGGTCTTTAACATGCGTATGGTATGTCTCTCCTCTCCCTGCACGGGCCCCAACGGCTTTACATCCTTGTAAAGGAAGGATTCTGACAGATGCCCATCCATGTTTAAATTAACCAACTCAATGAGACCATACTCTATCCATTACTTAGACAATAATTATGCATCAATTGAGCACAGTTAGAAAATGCATATTCGAAAAAAATGCTTAAATCATCTATATATATTTCTTCGTAATTACATAATGTTAAAACATTGGATATTGTCCCATAATACAAGACCATACATATACGTCATGTATAAACCTGACCCTGGATATTGTCCCATAATACAAGCCCATACATATATGTTATGTACAAACCTGACCCTGGATATTGTCCCATAATACAAGCCCATACATATACGTCATTTACAAACCTGACCCTGGATATTGTCCCATAATACAAGCCCATACATATACGTCATGTATAAACCTGACCCTGGATATTGTCCCATAATACAAGCCCATACAGTCATATACGTCATGTATAAACCTGACCCTGGATATTGTCCCATAATACAGGCCCATACAGTCATATACGTCATGCATAAACCTGACCCTGGATATTGTCCTTTAATACAAGCCCATACATATACGTTATGTATAAACCTGACCCTGGATATTGTCCTTTAATACAGGCCCATACATATACGTCATGTACAAACCTGACCCTGGATATTGTCTTTTAATACAAGCCCATACATATACGTTATGTACAAACCTGACCCTGGATATTGTCCCATAATACAAGCCCATACAGTCAAATACGTCATGTACAACCCAGACCCTAGATATTGTCCTTTAATACAGGCCCATACATATACGTCATGTATAAACCTGACCCTGGATATTGTCCCATAATACAAGCCCATACATATACCTAATGTACAAACATGACCCTGGAAATGGTCCAATAATACAAGCCCAAACATATACGTCATGTACAAACCTGACCCTGGATATTGTCCCATAATACAAGCCCATACATATATGTCATGCACAAACCTGACCCTGGATATTGTCCCATAATACAAGCCCATACATATACGTCATGTACAAACCTGACCCTGGATATTGTCCTTTAATACAGGCCAATACATATACGTCATGTACAAACCTGACCCTGGATATTGTCCCATAATAGAAGCCCATACATATACGTTATGTACAAACCTGACCCTGGATATTGTCCCATAATACAAGCCCATACATATACGTTATGTACAAACCTGACCCTGGTATTGTCCTTTAATACAAGCCCATACATATACGTTATGTACAAACCTGACCCTGGATATTGTCCCATAATACAGGCCCATACATATACGTCATGTATAAACCTGACCCTGGATATTGTCCTTTAATACAGGCCCATACATATACGTCATGTATAAACCAGACCCTGGATATTGTCCTTTAATACAGGCCCATACATATACGTCATGTATAAACCAGACCCTGGATATTGTCCTTTAATACAGGCCCATACATATACGTCATGTATAAACCTGACCCTGGATATTGTCCCATAATACAAGCCCATACATATACGTCATGTATAAATCTGACCCTGGATATTGTCCCATAATATAAGCCCATACATATACGTTATGTACAAACCTGACCCTGGATATTGTCCCATAATACAAGCCCATACATATACGTTATGTACAAACCTGACCCTGGATATTGTCCTTTAATACAAGCCCATACATATACGTCATGTACAAACCAGACCCTGGATATTGTCCCATAATACAAGCCCATACATATACGTCATGTACAAACCTGACCCTGGATATTGTCCCATAATACAAGCCCATACATATACGTTATGTACAAACCTGACCCTGGATATTGTCCTTTAATACAGGCCCATATATATACGTTATGTAAAAACCTGACCCTGGAGATTTTCCCATACATATTACTGATGTACAAACCTGACGCTGGATATTGTGCCGTAATACAACCCCATACATATATATCTAATGTACAAATCTTACCCTGACTATTGTTCCTCAATACAAGCCCATGCATATACCTAATGTACAAACCTGACCCTGGATATTGTCCTTTAATACAGGCCCATATATAATACTTATGTATAAACCTGACCCTGGATATTGTCTCTTAATACAAGCCCATGCATGTACCAAACGTTCAAACCTGACCCTGGATATTGTCCTTTAAAACAGGCCCATATATACGACTTATGTATAAACCTGACCCTGGATATTGTCTCTTGATGAAAGGCCATACATATTACTTATGTACAAACCTGACTAATGTCCCGTAATATAAGGCCATACATATACCTAATGTACAAATATTGTCCTTTAATACAAGCCCTTATATATATACTTTATGTACACATCTCACCCTAGATGTTCTCCTTTAATACAGGCCCATATATATACCTTATGTACAAACCTGACTAACTATTGTCAAATAATAGAAGTCCATCATGTACACACCTGGCCCTAGATATTCTCCTTTAATACAGGCCCATATATATACCTTATGTACAAACCTGACTCTAACTATTGTCACTTAATACGAGCCCATGAACACACCTGGTCCTAGATATTCTCCTTTAATACAGGCCCTTATATATACCTTATGTGCCTTATGTACAAACCTGACTAACTATTGTCACATAATACAAGCCCATACATATACATAATGTACACATCTGACATTTAATACTGACCCATACATATATACCTTATGTACAACCCTGAACCTGGATATTGTCTCTTAATTAAAGCACATACATATTACGACCTATTACGTATATACAAACCTGACCCTGAATATTATCCCGTAATACAACCCCATACATATATCTAATGTAGAACCCTGACTATGTTCCCGTATTTACACGCCCATACATGAATCAGTTTACAATACCTTCCACAGTTTATAATATTGTCATAATATAACTGTTGGAAGGCTTCTTCACATAAATGGCATAACTTTGTTTCAATACAAATATAACAAAACAAATGCAACGCATTCTGCTTCTTTCACGCCCCGTCAAAGGATCTAGACAGTAAAACCTATGCCGCTCAGTACTGGTATACTTTGACTTTTCGTTTAAAATAAAGTTCTCTAAGTGTATCAACTCGCTGAACGCATGGCTCCGCCTTCAGTCAATATAGCTCCGCCCCTACTGTGGATATTGTCGTCAAATTGGCCTGCGGTATTGTCATCGTATGTCTACCAACTCAGTACGCATGCATCTGCATAATTTGACCTTTGAATACGTGTACACCGTGTGTGTGAGCTATTTTTAGCACATAGTTTGGACTGTGGCAATGGAAATACAACAGTTCAATTCAATTCACAATTTAGTTTTAGTGACAGTGCGAACTTCACCAGGGAGAAGTGAGGGTTTATGGCGTGCGACTGACCGGCCCTAGGCATGGTGTTTTTCTGTGTCGCCGCCATTTTGAATAGCCTCTGAAAGAGTGAAATGCAGGTACCAACTTTCAAAACGGGCACGCAAAATGTATATTCACGAAAAAATAAGAAATTTTCAAAAAAGGTAGAACAAGAAATGATCTTCGACTCCTGGCAATTTCAACAATATTTAAGAATATACAATTTTTGTACCCGTTTTGAAACATTGGCAATTTCGAAGAAAACAAAAACTAGTTTTTTTCGATCTTCGCATTTGTACCGCGATTTCCGACTATGATATCTCAATAAAACCTGTCAACACGATTGTTTGATGAATCTCCGACATAATAACTGACTGCTGATATGATTTGTTTTCTTTGCCATCTAGTATAAGCTTTAAACTAGTGTTTCTAAAAAGAGTACTATAAAATCCGCGCATCTGCACGTGCTTGCAAAATGGGAACTACGTTGCCTCCAACCCCAATTATTTATGTTTGAGTTATGCGGTTCAGGCACGTGAAATGACTTGTTTGCTCCTGTACTGAAATAAACCAAAAAAACGCAGATTTTGCTATATATATTCAAATATATGTTATTTTACTCAGAAATACTCAAAAAAGTGTTAAATTATCTTTAATAAGTAATAATTAACAAGGTCGGCGTTTTCACCACCAATTTTGAGTCAGAGCATAGCTGATGTCGGCAAGAAGGTCAGCGAAGTAGACAAAAAAATTGTTTATTATATTGATAGTTTAGGAGAACGCCTTAAAGATATCAAGTTAAATTTAAAAATTCAGTTATCACAAATATATGCGTCTTCAACTGATAAGTTTATCAACATAAAAATTCCTAGGGTTCAACAACAGCCAAATTCCTATGATTGCGGTTTATTCGCGATCGCGAATCTAGTAGAGTTTTGTCACTTTCAACTTTCCTTTAACTTTAGAATTATTTATAATGTATCTGCAATGCGTCCTCATTTAATTGAGTGTCTGGAAACGGGACGCATAACACCTTTCCCAAAAGAACCAATACGTGGAAGAAATTTAAGTCTGTCCTGTTTTAACCCAAAGGTAATAAATATACAGTTATGGTTCCATTGTAGACAGCCTGATTTCGTTGACGACCTTATTTCATGTCAAAATAAAAAATGTAAACAATGGTATCATACACAATGTGTCTCCCAAAATAAGTTAGAATACTGGACCTGTCCGTCTTGTCTCTATAAAAACCCTATAGTTTAATTATAATCATTCGAATTTCAGTTACGTTAGCTCTACGGTATTATTATCCGTGTACTACATACACATACTTTTATATACAATGTTATCTTTATTCTATTGTGTGAATGTATAGCTACATATCTGAAGTCTTGCTATATTTTACAATTTTGAGTTTAAATAATATGTGTTGTTTTACATACTGATAATATCTATGTAGATCTATCTAGTTTTCTTGAATCTATAGTGTACTGTTTCTCACGACGTGCAGAAATAACGCTTCACCTGTAATTTCTACGGCTTTCCTTACACGAAATACGGGTGTTGGAAATGAAGCAATAAAACGTTTATTTTCTGTTTTATTTTCATTTTTATTATTGTTATGTGTTAATAATACCATATATTATGAAATAAAACAATAAATTATGAATTATTAAGGCATTGTTATCCTTTAACTGTCTCAGAAACTGAACCGGGAATTGCCAAAACCAGTCAAATTATCGTGAAAAAACACCAATATTCAACACTTAATTAAACTACTTTCTTTCTTTTTTTTCAACATTTTTTTTAGTGATTATGGAAAAATGAATACATATATAATATATATATATCGTTAAAACATCTGAAACATCAACACACTCATCACATTTGCCACCCCTTTTCAACCGGGTTTTAACCGGGAAGTAACCGGGAAATCGACCGGGGAATAGTATGGACAGGTTTACTTGTTGGCCCCCTGCTATATTTAGGGTTGAAAAAAAGGACAATGGAAGCTTTTCCGAAGATAACAAATAAAACAGAACGTACAAATTCAGAAAGTGGACAGTGAATGCTTATAATCTAATGACTTGTAAAAACATCG